>JAPJBO010001565.1:0-38425 GCA_030068145.1 Diplonema papillatum | reverse complement strand
CCCGCAAACCCGCATACCCTAACCCGCAAACCTCGCAAACCCGCATACCCGAACCCGCAACCCCGCGTACCCTAACCCCGCAAACCCCGCATACCCTAACACTGCAAACCCCGCATACCCTAACCCGCAAACCCCGCTTACCCGCATGCGATAACGTTTTTCAAATACACACAGCAGAACAAAGAAAGGGGGGAAAGGTGGAAAATGCAGATCAAACGGGAGTAGAATGTGCACACTCGCTTATCCGACTCTTGACTTACTATGCCGTGTTCTGAAAGCTGTCGAGGGGCCCCTCCATAGGTTCTCGCATGATTCGTTCGCCTATGTAACACTATCCGTTTGTAGTACGCTTCGCAATTGTGTTCTTGCACTCTAGCCGAATGGCGGGTGGCGGATTTCCGCGCTCGGGCGCAAGACACAATTATGCTGCTTTTGCAGTGCAAGCCGAACCCGGTTCGCGACTTCGGTTGCGGTAAAGTGTTACAAAGTCTTCGGCTTTCAGATCCGGATACGCGTATGCAACAGATAGTTAGAGGTCACTTGAAGGATACCCGTGTGCAGCGTTCGAAAGAGTTTGCGTATCTGGAGTCTTTTTTTTTTTTCGGGGGGGTGCCCTTTTGACCCTATGTATTTTGATATTTTTTGAGAAGAGAATTTACGACAGCCTCGAGGATATTCGTCATTTCCTGCGTTCGTCCAGTGTAATTGTCGTCCAAGTTACTGACCGTGGGAAGGGGTTCCAAGTACATGCTGTTAAGTCTGTCTGAGTGCGCGATGCATAGCCACCGCGTGCCTTCTGTGCCAGGGGTCGGATACGTTTACTTGCTGACCGGTGCTAACGTTGTAGAAGGCCCACCTATCAGCCTGAGTTCAGCTCCACAAGGTTCGTTTCGTTAAGGCAACTCATGATCACTTCGGTGTGAGGGATTAGTCCTGTTAGAAACTACTTGTGGGCGCCTGCTCCGTTGCGTGGTCTTCTCTCGTACAGTGTTCCACATCTGGAAGGTCCTTGCGTTCAGTTCGCGCTTCCTGTGGGCACAAAGACAGTCGATGACTTCAGGAAGGAATCAGCCATTCTTGCGTGATGTAATGTGGAGTGCAGATTCCGTTTGTTGCCACCTTGGGTTGTCAGCCCAGTCCTCCCCAGTTCTGGGTTCGGTCCGGGTCCCGTGAAATTAGGTGAAATTTGTTCCGAAACTGAAAATTTGTTCCGGGAAGTGAAAATTTGTTCCGGAACTGAAAATTTGTTCCGGGAAGTGAAAATTTGTTCCGGGGTGAGTTTTTTTCTGGGAGCCTCACTGATCGTGTCACCATTTTTAGCCCAAATGAAAAAAAACTCACCCAGGAACAAATTATCAGAAAAAAAGCCCACCCCGGAACAAATTTTCAGTTCCCGGAACAAATTAGTCAGAAAAAAAGCCCACCCCGGAACAAATTTTCACTTCCCGGAACAAATTTTCACTTCCCGGAACAAATTTTCACTTCCCGGAACAAATTTTCACCTCCCGGAACAAATTTTCACCTCCCGGAATAAAAAAGTCGGAAAAAAAGTCGGAAAAAAAGCCACCCGGAATAATATTAGCCCCACACCCCCCCCCCCCCCCCCCCCCCCTAGGGCTAAGTTGGATGGAAACGCCGTTTCTTTTAGTTTTTTCGAAATATGGAAACGGAAACGGAAACGGAAACGGAAACGTTTCCGTTTCTTTTAAAAGAAACGCCGGAAGGTCATGCTGAGGGGTCCTATAGGATACCACTTCGCGGGTCCTTCTGTGTGTCCGTCGGGTGTCCGTTTCCAGCCAAATTTTGGCTTTCCTTTCAGAGGGCGGGATCACCTTCTTCTTTTGATCTACTAGCGGGCACTTCTCTTCCTCCGTCTTCTGGCGGGCTCTCTGACTCTTCAGGGCCCTTCCTGGGCTGTTCTTCGACTTGGCTCGGCCCCTTCTTGTGTGTCGTCGCGGTCTCGTTTGTGCAGAGCAGTCGCTGATGCTCACCGCTTTCTTTCATCGGCGATCTGACACGAGCAAATAGGTAACCACAAGCTAATGATGCAGAATGTCGTCACATGCGGATGCTGAGGTTTTCTGACACCAGATTCCACTCTTCTGTGCCTACCACTTCGTCCTCTGCTGCTTCCAACCCACGTTCTCATGTTTACTTGTATCGGCAGCCGTGCCGAGTGGGGCTTTTTGAATCTGCCGTCCTCTTCTGCATTGTCGGTGGGGTTCTTCCTGCCGTCGCTGTCTATGCTCCGACAACACCGCCCGATGGTGCCCCTTCCGGTGACGGTTGCCACCCGTCGTTGTATGCAAGGTGCACTGTGGCAAGCGATGTTTAGCGCACACGTTACTGCGTGGCCATCGCTTTTCTGGCGGGTTCAACATTGCCCCGGCATACGTGTGCCCTTCTCACCTCCTGATGCTGATTGCACTCCCTCTTTGTCTTACGCCGCCGAAAAACCCCGGTCTTGTAGCCTGTGGCGCGGCGGTGCTCCCGCTGTCCTGAACGACCGTATCTGTATAGCCTATTATTGGAAGCGGATGTGCTTTCCCGATCGTCTTCAGCGCGTTGGCCAACGGCCTCGCATAACAGAGCATCGTCGCTACAACAGCCATTGGTATAAAGAGCTGCAGACCTCAAAGTCATCACAACCGGATGCGTGTGGTTGCGTCTGCTCCACGCGGTCGCAACTCTTATGCTTCTTTCCTCCCTCTTTTTCGGAGCCACCTTGTCCATGGTTTCCCACTGGATTGCGGGGTCCGCCGTTCGACACACATTTCCGGTCGGACCTTCAGCCAGTATACTAGTGGCATACCAGCCGTTTCTTTTGAAAAGAAACGGCGTTTCCATCCACCGCCAAAAAGAAGGAAACGGAAACGGAAACGGAAACGGAAACGTTTCCAACGTTTCCATCCTACATAGCCCTAGGGGGGGTCAAAAGGTCAAAAGGTCTTTTTTTGCGTCAAAATGGTGACATTTTCAGCCTGTAGACTTAACGGCAGTTTAAGGCTAAAAAAACATGCAACCCGCCTCAGAAATGCCCGGAAACGTGTTTTTGGGGAAAGTTTCATGGAAAATGGCCCAGGGGGGGGTGTATTAGTTGATGGTTTTAGGGTGGACACCGTTTGGTACCGGCTAGCAGCCTGTGTGTGTGCTTCACTGTTCATACCATGCAAAGATGAGGCTACAATCACGTGCAGGCAGCCACAAATGGAAGCAACAAAAGGGCGAACGACACCCAGGAGGAAGGCAGCTATGAACGTTGCTCGTCTGGATGGTTAACAACGTCCCAAAAGGTTCTCTGGGTCTTGCGCAAGCTGAGGTGTTGTTGACACCGCAGGCAGCAGCTCTTCCCCGAACTGCTGCTAGAGCGATATTCACAAAGTTCGATGTCTTTCCGAGAAAAACAATGAGATGCTCTCATCCGTAGTGGGATTTTCCAGATTCCAACGTTTTTGTTGAAGGGATGCACGCGACAGTGTCTTTTATTCAAGTTCGCCTTTCGTACACCACCCGAAAGGGTCGCATTGCACACGCACGGAAGACAATACTGGTCACCGGGGTGTATCTCTGGTACCTAACCCCAACGCACGTTGAGCTTGAACAAAAATAGAAAACTGGACTTGAACGAAAAGGTTCGGCGGTGGATTCATAGGGCTGCCACGACATAGCAGCTCAGGGCAGGGTATCTGCAGCTTGCGGTAGCACGCTACACGACACAGGCCACTACGAAAGCTGGCGCTGACGTCAAGGACTCGAGGGGGCGGCACGTTACGAAGCCGTACCTCATTGAGTCGCTTGTCGATGCCTCCTACGAAGCCCCACCATCCCCAACTCTCAGGAAAGTCTTTTGAGTAAAAATACATAGGTTGGGCAGTGTTGTTTTCCTTCTTCGGTTCATGCTGTCACTATTTTTGGGGTTGTCACCTAAAAAGAAGAACACCGGTACCAAACGGTGTCCACCCTGAGTCCAAAAATTGGGCACTCGTAAAAAGGCCTTTTCGGGGCACTTCAGCAGCCAAAAAGCATGTTTTAGGCATTTCTATACGGTTCTGGGGCGGTTTACCAAATTTTATTGCCTTTCAGGAGCCCCTATGTGGTTCCCAAAAAAATGACCTATTTTGACAGCTTTTGACCCCCCCTACCCCTCCCCCCCCCTTTGCACTTCTTCAGCTCAAAAAATTTCTAAGTCAAACCCGGGTATTTCTGGGCCCAGAATCACCCCAAAAACAACTTCTGAGTGTTACTTCCTACCAGATGGGCCCCGTGCCATGCACAGGAGCTCACAAACCCACACAGATGGGGGGTATGGTACCCCCACCCCCCCCTCCCGCATGATCCAAAACGTGGCCAAAAACAGGCATTTTTTTCAGATTTTCCACCGTGGTCTGGGAATGGGCGGCAAGGGTCAGCACCTGAAGAAAGAAATGTGTATTCCGCTCCGGGTAACCATGCGCGCACCAAATTAGCCTCGGAGACTCCTGTTTTTACGTGCAGATTCCTCACCAGCCCCCCCCCCCCCCCCCCCTATGGAAATTTTCCACCCCCAAAAAGTACTTTCCACCCCCGGACAAAAAAATTTCCACCCCCCGAAAAGTACTTTCCACCCCTCGAAAACTACCCCCGACCAGATACGCAAACTCTTTCGAACGCTGCACACGGGTATCCTTCAAGTGACCTCTAACTATCTGTTGCATACGCGTATCCGGATCTGAAAGCCGAAGACTTTGTAACACTTTACCGCAACCGAAGTCGCGAACCGGGTTCGGCTTGCACTGCAAAAGCAGCATAATTGTGTCTTGCGCCCGAGCGCGGAAGTCCGCCACCCGCCATTCGGCTAGAGTGCAAGAACACAATTGCGAAGCGTACTACAAACGTATAGTGTTACAAAGGCGAACGAATCATGCGAGAACCTATGGAGGGGCCCCTCGACAGCTTTCAGAACACGGCATAGTAAGTCGAGAGTCGGATAAGCGTGTGCACATTCTACTCCCGTTTGATCTGCATTTTCCACCTTGCCCCCCTTTCTTTGACCTGCTGTGTGTATTTGCGTGTTGAAGGCATCCATGAAATGGGTTGAGCTTCCACCTTCCGCCCGGTAACTTCTCTGCCGAGAAGCCCCCGGGCCAAATCCAGGCGTGTTTTTCGTCGCGGCTCTTGGCACGCATTTTTTTCGAGACGCCTTCGGGTGTAAGTGCCTCATCAAGCTCAAGCTCTGCACGCCGCTTGGCCCGTGCATCGCGAACCCGTCCCTCACCCACTTCGACCGTCAACGCGCGACGGCAGCTGAACTTGACGAGGTCCGTCTTCCGTTGGGTTACAGCACTCCCAAGGATGATGCCTCGTTGAACCACCTCCTCCTCAGAGAATACTGCAGGGCGATCGCGACTAACAGAGGCACGTCGCGGGGTATCGTCTGTCGTTTCTGCAGCATCAGCTTCCGTGTCACCAAGAGGTGGCTGTGCAGGTGCTGCTGGTGCGGTCATGCCCGTAGTGGTTGCCAACGGGTCGGTTCTCGCTGGCAGTGCGGATGTGTCTGCGGGAATGGTCGATGTGGGCACTCGGAACGCTGGTGTTTGGGTGGGTGGATGACCAAAACTGGTGCGCACATTCGAAAGTAAGTGGAGCCACTTCTGCTTGTACCGTGGTGTTAGCATTGTTTCCGTGAACATGACTTCGATAGTGGCATCAACTGTCGTACCGCTGCACTCGTTTCAGACAAGGAGGAAGCAAATGGTGTCGTAACTTGGGGGAAACATTGTAACCGTCGGGGACGTGCATCCTGAGTCAGAGCGAGTGAGTGGCCCTAAAAATTTTCGACCAAAAAATTTGACCAAAAAATTTTGACCAAAATTTTTGACCAAAAATTTTCGACCAAAAATTTTGACCAAAATTTTTCGACTAAAAATTTTGACCAAAAAATTTTCGACTAAAATTTTTGACCAAAAATTTTCGACCAAAAATTTTGACCAAAAATTTTGGACCAAAATTTTGGACCCAAATTCTGGGTCCAAATTTTGGACCCAAAACCGAACCGAAAACCGACCCCGACCCCGAACCGAACCTTCCAGAATTAAATCTGAAAACCGAACCCGAAACCGACCCCAAAACCGAACCTTCCAGAATTAAATCTGAAAACCGAACCCAAAACCGACCCCAAAACCGAACCCGAAACCGAACCTTTCAGAATTAGATTTGGAAACCGAACCCGAAATCCGACCCCAAAACCGAACCCTTCCAGAAATAAAACACCCCCCACAAGGGGGGGGGGGGGGGGGGGTCGTTGTTGTTGGTGATGGTTTTGTGGGATGAAGTAGGGGAAAGAAAATTTCTTTTTGCGGTGGTCTCCGCTGGCCTGGTAGTCCGTGCTACCTCCTTTCTTTTACACTCGTTCTCTTCTCTACTCACTACTGTACGTACTCTTTCGCTCTTTTTCTCTCTTTGGCTAGCCAAAACAAAAGACTTCTGCGACCGACACCACGAACACATTCGCAATGAATGTGGCCCTGGGCCCCCCACGTGCATACATGTTGAGCAGGGGTTGCCATGTAGCCCGTATCGGTCTAAGTCAACACTGTTACTTTCATGGGATGTTCACCGGGGAAGGGTCCGACCTAACCGTTAGTCAACAGCAACGTCGAAAAGGGGGAGGGGGAAAGAAGATAGAAAATCGGTGGGGTTGACAAGCTCGTAAGTGGTTGTTTGTAGATCAGTACAACCTTAAACTACGCCTAGCACACGGCCAGGCGGTCTTTAACGAACCTCCAGTACATTAAACGCAAGTCGGCAGGTCGTCATCAGACGCGGCACGAAAAGCAAACGTCGCCGACGCAGCACTTCAGCAATGCGTCCTCTTATTTACAGTGGGCACCGTACCTGAACTCAGCCCCGCTAGGCCGAGATTCCGGCTGTTCCGCAGGGCATACATCACTCCCCGAAGTTGACGTACGTGCAGAGACGTTCGTGCACATGCAGGCCTCTGAGGCCCCGGAACAATCGACCGTCCTTGGTGCGGTCGGTGAAGCAGCGCTTGCAGCGCAGTTCCGGGGGGTCCTTGGGCTGTTCAGGTGGCTGGTCGTGTGCTGCCAAAGCGGCGTCGGAGGGCATGGGTTGGCAAGATTCCAGATTCGCGTCGGTACAGGGCGGACTAGAAGGTATCAGCGGGACCTGCGGTGGGACTGTTGTTGCCATCATAGTAGGTGATGGCAAGCGTTCGACCACCTCGTGGGACGCATTGGGGATTCGTACGTATGCGGCGAGGTATATGTCAGTCCAAGGAACGTTGTCGACGTGCAAGACTCGTTCGTCATCGAAAAGCGTCCATTGCATCCCTTGCAAGACGTATGTGACAAAATGGCCGCTTGTCGTATTTTGTCCCGTGTGTACAACCACCGCGGAAAGGCGTAGTGTGCCGTCCGGCAGTCGCAGGAGGAGCGGTAGGGAAGCGTCATTCCGTAGTCTCGCACCATCGCTTGCGTAAATGCCGAACTGCAACAGCAGGCACTCGGACGCCACATGCACGTTCATGGTCTCCACAACGGATCCAGCAGCTCCGCAGTCACACCTCCTCTCCGGATTCATAATTCCACGAACACAGAATGCGTCCTCCACCGGCCTTCCACGAGGGACTTGAAGACACCGTACCAGTTGATGACGGGTGGATGTGGCGCCACAGGCGATACATCGTGTTGTTGTCGTCATCGTGTTTTCCAGGCACGTCTGGAAAAGCCGCCAATCCGGACAAGCCTCCGTCGTCTCGTCCGGCCCTAGGGAGCTGTCTGTCCTATCCAGAATTGCAACCAAAGCCTCGTGCGCGTCGTGCTGTCGCGCATCGCAGAACATTGGGAGCATGGCGAGGATTGTTTCAGCCCCTATCCTTCGGCTGTCTTGGCTGAGCTGGCTCCTCCCCGAGCGCGAGCTTACCAGTAGGACGAAGTACGTCAAGAACTCCTTCAGGAACCCCCGGAAATTCAGAGGATTCTGCGCAAGACTGTAATACATGTTCTCGATCGGTTCCACACGCAACAAGAGCTGCAGTACCGCATTGAGAAAACAAGTATTCCCAAGGTTCGGGAGGCCGGCAGGTTCAAACGGTGACGGGTCGAACATGCGGGAGGGCCGTTGGATACAAATGACAGCTTGGCGGCCGACAGCGGGTGATGATTCCAGCATGTCAGGCACTGCATGGGACACGTCGCAGCGCCGTTTCGGTCCAGGCTGAGCAGCCTCATCGTCTCTGCGCTTGCGCTTTCCTTTAGTCGTCCCATCCTGGGGCACAAGATCACGACGCTGCTTCGGAGCCGCAGTGGAAGGCCGATCGGGCGTATCTCGTTCCGTTCGTGTGCCAGGTCGAGGACGGTCCCTGTATCTCACGAAGGCCTTCTCAGCGAGCAGCCTCTCGACCGCTTGGTCGATGGACTCCAAGTCGGGCATCTGCAGAATGCGTTCCACTTCATGTACGAGCCACACGAAGTGCGCACGGATCTTCTCGCAGTGATCACCGAACTTCGCTTCTGGGTACGTGTCTAGTAACCATTTACGAAACCCACTTTTTAAGACACTCTTGCGGTACCCCCGTCTCATGAGCTTCAGCACCGTGTTGTTCATCTCGGTCTTAAAGTCATGGAGGTTGTTCGCAATCCTGCCGTTACGCACAAGCGCTCCGATGAGGATACTCGACCCAAAGTTCGATGGAGCCGTGGAGAGCACGGATGTGTACGCCAAGGGCTGGTATCGGTATGCCTTCGCTTTGTCGAGGACTGACAGGCGCATGTATCTCCTCCCGGACATCTCGGAGACTTCATGTCGAATCCGAATACCAAGGAAAGTGGCGTCCCCAACCTTGGCGTTTGTCTGTTTGTACCTCATGTTGTACACAGATTCCGGTGGGGGTTTTGTGCCGAAACACAACAGATCGTCAATGAAGCGGCGTGTCAGGCTAAGCAATGCCGCACGTTGCGTGTCCCCGTCTTCCAAGAGTCGCATCATGTATTTTCGCTCTTTCGCATAGCAAAAGAGGTTGGCGATGTCCGGGGAAGCGTTCGCACCCATTGGGATGCCTAGCGTCTGCCTCATGAGAACCCTATTGACCAGAACATAGGTATTCACCAGGCAGAAAGACAAGAGGGTCTTGAGCTCCTGCGCCGAATACGCTGCTTCATGTGACCGTACCTCCGTGTTTACCTTAAAGGCGAAACAGCGCTTCTTACGAGTCGGCCCGTGTTGGCTCTTCGGACGTACTAATACGAGTCTTCCCGCGTCCACGTTCAAACGTGCAGCCTCCGCCGCGAAGGCCTCATTAATCGTGTCCGCAACCGCATTAAGAAGCTCCTCAAGCTCCAGCTGGTCATACATCGTTGTAAAGTCAAATGTACCAGCGTCCAGCTGCGCGAGTTCGTCCGCGTGTGTCTTCAGGAAGAAGGCCGTGTCGTCGCTCGACTCCGTGATCCAGAAGTACCGGTACCCAGTCGCGTTGAACCGAATGTCGTCTTCCCGCCGGAGGATGCTCATGATCGCCTTCAGCAAGCCGGTCAGGTCCAGTTGCGCGTCCGTCGTAGACGAGAACGTGGTCTTAGGGCGGGCGTCCCGTCCAGCATCGGCCGCCTCGGAGTCGGAGTCGACACAGTTCTTCCGCGAAACCCCAGCGATGTACCGCATGGACGTCACTTCCTTGTGCAGCTTCAGGGTGCCATATAGGTATGGGAGGACGTTCGATGAGTGTAATCCTTCCCGTCCGAGGTAGGCCTTGTGCCTCGCAATGACTTGTTGAGGCGTCTCTTCGCTCGGGGAGTAGTTCGTACTGTGATTGACCTTCGCGTGTAAGTCCTGGTTGTAAAATCTTTTACACACGAAGCCGAAATCATGCGAGCTCTTGTCCACGGGCAGGATCACGAGATGTTCCTGCAACTCCAACAGTTTTTTACGCGCTCCAGCCGTCAGCTCCGGATCGGCTCCCACCCGGGAGAGGTCAACCGTGGCTAGTATCTTCCTCCGTAGCATCCTTGCGAAGTGCGGAGGGGCGTCCTTGAATTGCTCCTCAACGAACTGGGTCACAGCTTTGTCGACCTCCCTGCAAACGGCTTCTTCCCCACCGTCCGGTCGGAACTTGCGACCCTTGTCAAAAAGCGAAATTAGCTCGCTCGACGTTTTGAGGAGGTGTGCCTGCCCGCACGCATGCCCTTGGATGTGGTATCCGTCTAGAAGGTAGCGTTGGCAAGGGCATTCACCAGGGGGAGGGGCCGGGGCAGCAGTTGTTTGTCGCGAAACATCCGTAAAGTTTGACAGAAGGACCCCGAGGGGAGGATTAAGCGACGTGGAAACCCTCGTGTTCACGAAGTCCGTTGAGTCCGCGAGCATTTCACGGAGTTCGGTATCGTGACGGAAAACGGCGGCTAGCTTCCTTTCATCCATCATCTTGCTCACCTGCCGTATGCAGAACCAAGGCGTTCGTGCTGCACTCTTTTTCTTTTTCGCAAGATGGTTGATCTCACTAAGCCTCGCCGTGAGCAGCTCGTCCAGGATTGCTACCTTCGGGTGCTGCAGGTGCTCAACCATGAACATTCGCATCCAGGTACGAACTCTGTAGACGCGGCTCTTCATCCACGGGTTCACGTCGTATGCCCGTAGGGTGTCCTCATCGAGTCCGAACATGTAATGCAGCTGCTTCCGGATGCCGAAGTATCGGCCTCGACTTTGGTCCACGTGGACCTGCCCATCCTTCACATGCACCCAGGCGTCTCCGCGCTCTCGAGGATTTTCCGGGGTAGACTGCCCGCTGTCCGGTTTGCCCTTGAACGACGGAGCAGATCGCGGCTTCTTACCTCGCTTGTTAAAGCCGCTTGCAGTACTAACCATATTGAACTGCGGCTTTAGCCTCGCGATGAAAGCCATTTCTATCGGCTCGGCAACTTTGTCGAAGTTACCCCCAGCCGCATAGAACGCTTCTGGGACGTCGTAGAGGATGAACGCGTAAGGCGGCGAGGGGAGGTTCTGCAAGTGTCGCTTGAACCTGTCCTGCTTGGTGTTCCGGCCAGACCAATGCTTTGTAACCCGCTCCTGCATCGTCTTGCTCGTCTTGCCGATGTACAGCAGGTTGGCGTGGGCATCAACTAGTCCGTAGATGAGACCCGTAGCGCGGTAGTTGCTCGCGTCTGTCGGGCGCTGGAGTCTCATCGTCGCGTACGTGTGGTCTAGGAGCCTGCGATACCTCTTCTGGAACCGGGCCGTAAACAGCTCGCCCTGCTCTTTCCACTTCGGCCAATCTATCTGTGTCGTCTTCTCCGTTTTGCCACGTACACAGTCAGTTTGGAAGAATGGTGCGAGAAAGGGCTTTGCGAACCGGGGGGGGGGGGGGGGGGGGGGGGTTTGGCATCGACCCATATAATCCCGGTTTTGACCGGGATATAAGGGCAATACACCAAAAAAAGAACTGTTTTTTTTTTTCCCGACGACAACTAGTGTCAGACTAGCCTACCCGAAAGGCAGTTGATTCCTTTAGGCAAGATTTCTCTACCGGCGGAAGTTGTTTGGGTTAACGTCTTTTTTTTTTTCGGACTTAACCATAAGGGAAGCACTTAAGTCGGGAAAATGTATAATGGAAGCAGAAAAATATATAACGGAAGCAGTTCCGATATATATTTTCCCGACTTAAGTGCTTCCGATAAGCTTAGTCCTCTTTTTTTTGTCTCGCGCCGTCTCTATAAGAAAAGAAGAATTCGGTTTTTTTTTTTTTGCCGGGTGGGGGATTGTGTGCATACCCATGGCTAGCTGCGGCGGCATCCCCTGGGCCACCAGCTCTTCGAACATGCGGTGCGCTTCGTCGGAGTCGTCGAGGCTCGCCATGGATTCCCCGTGGGCAGCGACCTCCTCTTCGTCGTCTTCGGGCTCGCTCTCCGGCTGCCCCTCGAGCACCGGCGCCCTCTTCGGCGTGAAGTCCGCCAGCACGCGGCCCCGCGGCGGCCGCGCCTCCTCCTCCTCGCCGCCCGAATCACTCAGCTCCTCCACTCCCGACCGCAGCCCGCGCGCCGCCGCCGGCGGGATTACGCCTTCGTCGTACTTCCCGATCGGCGGCGGCGGCGGCGTCTCCGGCGGGCTGCCCCCCCGCCGAGCGCCGCCGGCCTGCTCTTCGAGCAAGCGCCGCTCTCGTTCCAGCAGGATCGCGTCCCGTTCGCGGATTCTGCTTTCCGCCTCCCGCAGCTCTGCTTCCCTCTCCTTCAACTCGTCCGCCTGCTTCCGCAGGGCCGCCGCGTCCGGAGCGCCCGACGGCTGCGCGCTGGCCTGCTGCAGGGCGTCCACTTTATTGGACAGCACCTCGATCGACTCGGCGACGTGCCCCATGAGCGCGGCGTGCGCCATGTCCGTCCCAGGGCTGAGCCCCCCACCACCACCCCCACCACCGCCGGCGGCGAGGGTCTGCAGAAGCAGTTCTTGCCGGTCCAGCCGTGCCAGAATCGCGCGCAGTTCCGAGTCTCCGCGGCCGCCGCCGCCGCCCCCGGCCGCCGCTGCTGCTTCGCCGGCGTCGAACCGGGCCAGGACACCCTCGAGCAGCTGCTGCTGCCGCTCCAGCCGCGCCGAAATCGTGCGGATCTCCGAATCGCTCGCGCCGCCGCCGCCGCCAGCCGCTGCTGCTTCGCGAGCCGGGGCGCCGGCGCCGGTTTCGAGGCGGGCGAGGATGCCTTCCAGCAGCTGCTGCTGCCCGTCGAGCCGCGCCGAAATCGCGCGGATTTCCGGGTCGCCTGCCGCTGCGGCTTCGCGCGCCGGAGCGTTCAGGCGGGCCAGGATGCCTTCCAGCAGCTGCTGGTGCGTGTCCAGCCGTGCCTCGAGGTCGCTGGCGGCGGCGGGTTCCCCCCCCGGGTTGCTTCGCTGGTTTTCGACGGCCTGCAGGATGCGGGCGTTCGCCGCGTCGAGCGCGGTTTTCTGGTCCGCGAGCGCTGCGAGAACGGCGTCCGAGGCCGCTGCTGGCGAGGCATCCGCCGCCAACTTCTGCAGCACGGCATCTTCCCGCAGGGCTGCAACCTCTCCGACGAGTTTCTCGAGGGCAATCCCCAGCTTCTGCACGTCGGTTTGAACGCCGTGCACATGCTCAGCCAGCGCGCCCGGCGGGGCTGAGCGCCCGGAGGACGCGTCCCCGGCTTTTATACCTTCGAGCAGCGCGGTCTGCGCCTTCACCGCCACGAACAGCTTCTGCGTAGAGGCGTCGGCCGGGTCGTGGGGGTTGGAGAGCCGCTGGGTGAGGGCGCGGAGCTCGCGCAGGATTTCCGCGTTCGACGGCTGCGGGGCCGCAGCGCCGTGGTTGTGGGCGTGTGGTTGCGGCTGCGCGTCAGCTGCGGGCGGCGGGGGCGGCGGCTTGGAAAGGGACGATATGTCCTTCGCGGACACTTTGACGGCGGACGATTGGTAGCCGTGCGCGGGGGGGGGCGGGTGCTGGTGGGAGGCAGCCGGTTGGTACGCCGCCGCCGACGACGGCGGCGGCGGGGCGCCTGCCGGTACGCCGCCGCCGGGGGCGCCGGCTTGCGGGGTGAGCCGTTCGAACTTCGACACGCGGGCCTCCGCAGCAGCGACCGCGTCCCGCAGCCTCTGCAGCTCGTTCGGAGGACGAGACGCGCCGGAATCCGGCCACTGGCGAGGAGACGGGATGCCCGGGTTGACCGGCGGCGGCGGGTAGGCCCTGGGGGAGTAAGCGTAGGGGTCCGGGCGGCCGGCGGGCGCGGCGGCGCCGCCTTGGTACGGCCGGGTGCCGCTGGTGGTGCCGGCCAGCGGCTGCCAGTGCGACGACGGCGAGGCGCCGGGCCGCGGGCCGAGGTTCAGCCGCGACGAGGGAGAGTCCCTCCCCAGGCTGTTGTCCAGCCACGAAGGGCCTATGCCGGGGACAGGGTCCCTGTTGAGGGTCGACGACAGCCCGAGCCCACTTCTCCAGCTGGGATTCGCCATATTTTATGGTTCCTTTGCCGGCTCGCGTCCTGCAGCGGGGGAGAATCTTTGTTTATTTGTGTTTCTATTTGGATCGTGTTCTTCGCGTGTACAGGGGGTATAAACCCTCACTGGGGAAGGCTTCCTGTACTAGCACTTTTTACCGGAAATTGTTCCGGAAATGTTCCCGTCAGTATAAAATTGCACCAAGCAAGAAAATGAAGAGGGGACACGGCTAGACGATTTTTCTAAAGAAGTGGATTACGACAAAGTGGGGGTGTATTATTCCACGTTATCGAGACTGCACGATACCGGTTTGTAGCCTCTGTTAATAATCCAGGGCGGGGTGGGCCCACGGGGAATAAGGGTACGGGTGGCGGCGGCTTGAGGGGAAAGCCGTTCGAACTGCGACACGCGGGCCACCGCAGCAGCGACCGCGTCCCGCGGCCTCTGCAGCTCGTTCGGCGGACGAGACGCGCCGGAATCCGGCCACTGGCGAGGAGACGGGATGCCCGGGTTGACCGGCGGCGGCGGGTAGGCCCTGGGGGAGTAAGCGTAGGGGTACGGGCGGCCGGCGGGCGCGGCGGCGGCGCCGGGGGGGGCGCCGCCTTGGTACGGCCGGGTGCCGCTGGTGGTGCCGGCCAGCGGCTGCCAGTGCGACGACGGCGAGGCGCCGGGCCGCGGGCCGAGGTTCAGCCGCGACGAGGGAGAGTCCCTCCCCAGGCTGTTGTCCAGCCACGAAGGGCCTATGCCTCCCTGTTGAGGGTCGACGACAGCCCGAGCCCACTTCTCCAGCTGGGATTCGCCATATTTTATGGTTCCTTTGCCGGCTCGCGTCCTGCAGCGGCGGAGAATCTTTGTTTATTTGTGTTTCTATTTGGATCGTGTTCTTCGTGTGTACAAGGGGTATAAAGCTCACTGGGGGAGGCGTGTGTTAGCACTTTTGTCGTTGACGTGCAACCGTTGTTCCGGAAATGTTTGAATAACAACAGTTATTTGACACGCGTCTGGACCACGATTTGATCCTGCTGCTGAATTCAACAAATCGAATAATAAACACATCAGTATAATTCGTTGTCATTTACCCCCCCCCCCCTAGACTTTACCCCCCCCCCCCCCCCCCCCCCCTGAAATTTACCACTTTTTTGGGATTTTCGATGTACACTGGGAAAAACAGTGTCTTTTACCCCCCCCCCCCCTGGAACGGTCACGGAACTGCCTGTGAAATGGGGTCTGCAGTGTTCACAAGGGGTCCGGGGCTCTTTCACAGGAGTTCCACAGCCGCTGTGGAGTTCCACCGCCGCTGTTCTGATGCAAAAGGAAAAGCTAGAGTGCTGAGCAGGCAGAAGTAGCAGCAGGATTCAGGGTCTTGCCATGGCCCAGCATCCACTTTTATGCCCCTAGCTTCACACTGTCCGGCCCCCCAGGTAGTCTCCGTGGTTAGAGGTGGCGATCATAAAGGAACCCTGCAGGAGCCCCAGAACAGTGTCCTTTACCCCCCCCCCCCCTGGAGCCTCCTTTACCCCCCCCCCTGGAAATTACCCCCCTCGGCCAAAATTTAGGCCTCAGGGGGGGGGGGGTAAATGACAACGAATTATACTGATGTGTTATTATTCCCCCCCCCCCCTCCCCCTTCCCAATGCACCAGTGAGAGAAAATGAAGAGGGAACCCAAATTTACGGGTCAGTCTAATTCGTGAAACGCCAGCTCCAATTCCTGGAGCGAGCACCGCGTGCAAGCGATGATGATGACGACGCTGATGCGTTGAATAACGCCGCTATGGCCATGGCGCAAGCCGAGACGAGTGCGCAAGTAGAGACGATACGGGCGCGACGGTACGACGGCTACAAGAGCAGCGCGTTGACGAAGCCTGTCGCGACGGGAAAATCGCCAGTTGTCAACACCAAATCTCTCAGACTGCGTTCGACTCTCGATTCGATGATGATTGGCTTGCTGATTGTCGTTGATCGAGTTGAATCGGTTCGAAGCGTTTGGGCTACAATGCAAAGAATCTATGGCGATAATCTGAATCGAGCTTGTGGCGGGTGCAAAGTTCACTTCACCCGATCGATGCTCTGTTTGAAATTCTGGGTCCGAAAACGAGCATCGTGTATCTTCTGGTGTTGAATCGCAAGGTTTGATGAAATTGGATGGTGTTCGGTCAACACCATCCAATCAAGTCAAAACAATTGTGCGGTTGATCGAGGGTGACATCAATTGCACTTATGGATGGCTTGGCTCTGGGAACGATGAAGACCGCGGCCAGACGCGATAGTCAATGGGAATGCAGAAGCATGAGACTCATCAGGTCGTCGAACGCATTAGCGGGCTGGGTTCGCCCATGCCCATCAGCAGTTGAGTGCCGCTTGAAAATCTAATCTCTCAGACTGCGTTCGACTCTTGATTCGATGGTGATTGGCTTGCTGATTATTGTTGATCGATTTGAATCGGTTTGAATGAGAAGGTGGCGGTGCAAAGATCACTCAAACCCGATCGATGCTCTGTTTGAAATTCTGGGTCCGAGAACAAGCATCGCATATCTTCTGGCGTTGAATCGCAAGGTTTGATGAAATTGGATGGTGTTCGGTCAATGGATCTTCAATGAGAGCGACTGACGATTTCTAAAAATCGTCTCGTCTCGTGAGCTTCACACTTCAAAGACATGGATTATTCTTTGGAAAAACAGGTCGTTCGAATGCTCCAGCGGGGTCCTCTCGCGCGAAGAGGGCACGAAACTGACCGCGTTTTCTGCTTCGGATAGTTAACCCTGCCTCCGCGTGAAGCGTTTCAAGGGTCAACCCTTCCTTTAAAAAAGAGACTACTGCATCATCCGGGGCCTGTGGACATCATGGTCAACAGGATCGTCAACGTGTCACCACTCAGATCTCTGCATCCGGGCTGCGGAATGTTCACGCATTCCCTTTCGGCAATCCTACACGTCCGAGCAAGCTCGTCAGTGGCAGCTTTGAGGCGGCAATTACACCTTGCCTTAGGGCCGACTGACCCATGTCGAATTGCTGTTGAGGTCGCTGGAGGCATCGAAGGGTAGCTCCGGAACTTAGATGCCAAACACTCCCCGCAACTGAACCTCCCGCAGAGACGGAACGCAGCGAGGATCAACGAGGTGATGGTACCGAGGTGCTGTGGATACCACCAGCATACCACGATACCACGATTGCTGGTGGATGGGTTGTGTGCGCACACCCACAAGTATGGTGTAGAGGTCCAGAGGGCATACCACCTACTCCGATTCCCTGATACCTGCGAGGTGATGGTACCGAGGTGCTGTGGATGCACCAGCATACCACGATACAACGATAGGTGCTGGTGAATGGGCTGTGCGCACACACCCACAAGTATGGTGCAGAGGTCCAGAGGGCATACCACCTACTCCGATTCCCTGATACCAGCGAGGTGATGGTACCGAGGTGCTGTGGATACCACCAGCATACCACGATACTGGTGGATGGGTTGTGTGCGCACACCCACAAGTATGGTGTAGAGGTCCAGAGGGCATACCACCTACTCCGATTCCCTGATACCTGCGAGGTGATGGTACCGAGGTGCTGTGGATGCACCAGCATACCACGATACAACGATAGGTGCTGGTGAATGGGTTGTGCGCACACACCCACAAGTATGGTGTAGAGGTCCAGAGGGCATACCACCTACTCCGATTCCCTGATACCAGCGAGGTGATGGTACTGAGGTGCTGTGGATGCACCAGCATACCACGATACCCACCATAGGTGCTGAATGGGTTGTGCGCACACACCCACAAGTACGGTGTTGAGGTCCAGAGGACCACATACCACCTACATACGAGGCGACGGTACCCAGGTGCTACGGATGCCACGCGAAGCCACCCCGAGGTGCGCGGAAAGCTGGGATTGGAGGGGACAGAAGGCGAGAACTTGAAGGGGGAACCACACCGAAAAGACAGCAACCCTGTGTTTTTTTCTCTTTCGGATTTCTTTTCATTTTTTTTGCTTTTTGTGTTTCCGGCGATTATCTTTTTTTTTTTGTCCCGGCACTTCGTAATTATTGGTTTTATCTAGTTGTTCTTTTGTATCGTGAAAGGCAACCGCGTTACAGAGTCCAGTCAGTCTATGCCTGAAGGACGGCGAAAGAAAGTGTACTTCCGGCGGAAAGAGAAGACGGGAAAAGAAGCGCGCTCCGGCGAGCAAGAAAGTGTGACAATAAGTATGGGACAACGAACCCTACCTATGTCTCGAAACAGGATGATGCTCAAGAAATCCACCCGTAGTTGGCCGTTTACTGGTATCACAAAGCCAGGCGTGCGTAGGAGTGCGTGGTCCACGCCGCGAAGTGTCTCGGGTTTGGTTGTGGTAGCGAGTAATTGGACGTGGACAGTCGGTCACTCGGATCGTGCCCTCGCGCAGGTGCCGCTGCCATTAAGCCACGCAAGTCTCAGAGCAGATGGATTAACAGTGGGTCTGCAGACTGCTCATTAAATCGGCGGCTATATACGCGGGGAAGGTGCCTTTTGGGCCCAGTAGTTAGGTAACTCCATTGCTAATACATGTCATGGGCCCCCCTACAAATACATGTCCGAAGAATCCAACTCGATTCAAATCCGTGGCCTTGAAACCGCGGGGTCGAGGTGGATACAATTGACCGAGATAAGAACCAACACTAGCAATAGCAGCGGTGTGTGGATGAAACAGGTCAATCGAGTGATAGCACACGACTTCAAGTCGGTGCAAGCCCGCAAGAGCTTCTGTCTTATCAGCTTTTGACGGTAGTGTAGTGGACTACCGTGGCTGTAACGGGTAACGGGGAACTAGCAAGCCCGCAAGAGCTTCTGCCCTAGGGAATCGTCCCCCATCAGTCGCCGCTGGCCACTTCGCTTTGGAAAGAAGAGAAAACGAGCGCAGCCAAGGCTCCAGTGGAGAGACTGACGGCTTACGAAGGAGGCAGATGCCGACAAAGTCCAAGGTATCGTTAGTCCGGTACTTCAGGAGGCGCGTCCAATCGTCCGAGGCTCCATCGGATTCGGAAAGCTGCGGAAGCGTCTAGACGGCAATATCATCTCCCGTCCGACAAAGCTTCAGCGTATGTTCAGCGTAAAAAATAAACATGGCCATCTTCCGTCCGATCGTCCAAGCTTTCAACGGGGAGTCTCATGGCATAAGCAGTGTGTACATGCCAACGATCATTCAGTCAAGTGTGGCAACCTTCCATCCGTTAGTCGAAGCTTTTCAATGGAGAGTCTGGTGGTCACGAGGGTGAGCAACCATCTGCATCATCTTATCAACTGAGCTTCGATCGAGTTTGGTGGCCCTCAGCCGGTCCACCCCTCCTTGGAGACCATGATGCACCGTGGCGTACCGTTGTATCACCGTGATAGACAGCTGCAGGCAATTCGATGCAGGTCTCCCTCGCAGTTTGGAGGAGCATCGGGTGCACGTCGTGCCCATTGCCATGAAGATCCTGGCACAGAGCCCCCAAAGAGCGTGCTTGGCCTGCCTTCGGTCACCGTCCAGACGAAAAGCTCGGACCCGCACGCCCGAAAAGTCTAACAAACTTTGGGTACACGGGTGGACAGGCTGCTTGACACTGCCCACCGACGACACAGCCTTCAGAAAACGGGCGATTCTCGGTGTCTCGGCATCAGAGAATGGCGCACTCGCAGCAGCTCTTCTTGTTCGTCTTCGGGCCCTGTGTTGGCTTCTCTTGTCCCCAGGTCGCCTTCGCCTGTGATTGGCGCGGGGGGCGCATTCCTTCCCGAGGAACATACAACAACCTTTTTCCATCCGATACTGATAAAGGGGGGGGGAGTCGAATAGTAACAGCTATTTTTGACACGCGTCTGCACCACTATTTGATTCTGCTACTGGACTTTGTTTAGGTCAACAAATCGTATAATAACACAGGTGGTACTATTCGACCCCGCCCTTTGATAGACCAAACCCAGCAGGATCAAAGAATATCAGTCCCAAGTGAGGGTGAAGATCTGTCTGTTACGCTGGTGGTAGTAGTAGTAGTTTGAACTTGTTATGCAGCAACAATCTGTGTCGATAGACTGCACAAGCCGCTGCAGACTACCTCTTTGCACGCGTCGTGTCATGCTTCGGTCGCTTCTTGCCCCGCGTACTGTTTGTCTCCGGTGCGCGCTTCACGTCCGATGTGCAGTTTGATGACGAGGAATCACCAGATGATTCGGCGCACTTCCTTTTCTTCCCCGCAGGTTGTTTCAGCGGCCGAGATCGACTCCTCTATGTTCCCTGCCGTGCAGCAGTAGTAGTATGTGTCGTCTGCCGAAGCAGCCGGAGACAGCAGGCGCAGGGGTTGGGCGGAAGAAGAAAACCGTACACCGCGAGAGTAGGAGAAAGTAGACAGGGAAACTAGAGTTTTCGTTGACCGCACTACCCTGAGCCCAAATCCTGGACGTGGTTTCAGGTGGCACGATTTGGCAAATGATCATGATCAGAAGGTCCTACTTGGGCGGTTCAGTTTCCTCACACATTGCACGTGGCTAGTAGTAGTAGTAGTAGTAGTAGTATGTGTCGTCTGCCGAAGCAGCCGGAGACAGCAGGCGCAGGGGGCAGGTCTTGCTTTACTTTTCTCTTCTTCATGGAGACTCGCCCCCGGCATCCCTGACTGTCCAATCACTGTCGAGAAAGTTTGCGCCTATTGTGATGAGGTGGTTGGCCAGGCCCCCACGAAGCCTTAGGCACAACACGGCTACAACACGAGGATGCAGCCCTGCTTAGGTGTGCACTCAGCCATCAGGCCATTGGCTGCTGAGCACCCCCCCGACCGGTCGATTTGTGGCCCTCTATTCGCCGGGCGGTGCTGTCAGCACTTGTTTCGCGTCGCATCAAGTACATGATGCTGGCGGTTGGGGGATCGGCGACCGCGACTCAATTAAGGTGCGGTCAACAGCGTCGCCACGTGGCTAAAAAAAGAAAAAGGCCGCCCATACTGAGGACGGATGTCATCAGCAAGGACGTAGCAAACGTCGCAGAGGTGAGGGTCCGTCCACTTTGATTTGGGTACTTTCGAGCACTCTCGGAGGGAGATGCGTCCACTGTTGGGCAAAATGGGAGGATGGGCGGAGGTTCACGCATACCTTCGGAGGGCCGCTGCCCATGCCAACTATTCGATTGGCTGCCACGACGGGCTGGTTCTCCCAATCCGGGTTGTACCCGGACGGTGTTACAAAGTTCTGCGTTGTGTATTTGCGTCGGTTTTCAGCGGCGAGCCCATCGTGAGCGAAAGTCGCACACAAGGTATCGTAACACAATTTGAGTTAAATTCCCTTTGAGAGGCTCATGTCACCTATGTTTTATTATTGGGTAAATTCCCTTATATGTCCGACATAGTTTCAAAATGTCCCTTATATGTCCGACATATTTTCAAAATGCCCCTTATATGTCCGACATAGTTTCAATTTACCCTTATATGTCCGACATAGTTTCAATTTACCCTTATATGTCTGACATAGTTCAAAATGTCCCTTATATGTCCGACATAGTTTCAATTTACCCTTATATGTCCGACATAGTTTCAAAATGCCCCTTATATGTCGACATATTTTTCGATGTCCGACATACTTTCAAATACCTCTTATATGTCCGACATATTTTCGCAGATGATGTCCGACATATTTTCGCAGATGATGTCCGACATATTTTCAAAATGTCCCTTATATGTCCGACATATTTTCAAACTTACCCTATATGTCCGACAGCGGGGTGAAGGCGGGGTGAAGGTTGATACAAGTCCACCATGAATCACAGGAGGTAGAACATGATTTTTCATGGTATTCAGGTTGAAAGTACGAATCACAGGACGTGGAACATGATTCGTAGGAATGCTGAGCACCTTGGCTCCGTACTTGGAGAGCGAATTCCGTCGATCGTAGCGCAGATGACTTTACGCAGGATGATGTTATGCAGGATGATGTAATATTACCCCTCTCTTCCCTCTTTGCCCTCCCGAAAGGAGGATGTGTGGTGAGTACACTGGCTGCATGTTGAATGATGGTGTTTGCGAGTAAATTGCTTCCCGTTGACCGTTTTTGCTGCGGCAGTCTTACCTTTGCGTCTGACGCTGGTTCATTTTTCGCTTTAGCTTCCGTTCCGGTGGTACTCCGCATACAGCCTTGATACATGTTGTTCGAGAACGAGGGAAAAAAAGGTGGTGCATCGTAAAAAATGGATGGAGGTAGACGCTGCAACAACGAACGATATGGTTGAAAGGGCTGACTGTGGTGTACCTGAGGATGCAAATACCATGCCTGCCCACGGATTCTGATACGCCGCTAATTGGAAGAGGTAGGACCGGACCTGGTACAAGTGGTACAGCCGCGAACACGTGTTCTGCCAGTTACAACTTGCGGAATCCACCCGCGACTCCATGTCGCCACCTCGTCGGAGTTTGAAGTGAAAAGAGGTGCTCATGACGCCGCACGAATGCAACAAGAACCCGAGCACGTGTGAATAAATGCAACCTCAGGCTTACCTCCAACCTCAGAAACCCGGCACCCGTTCTTCATGCAGCACGGTGTAAGCAATGACCTTCGTAAGGTCCCCCGGACTCTCGAATTGGAGGTTTCGCAGCCCTTCAAGCAGAACGCTTCGGTCCTTTTGTATGGGTTTGATCTTTTTGTTGTCCGGAGACCGAGCCACAGCGTCACCTAAACTGTTCGGTTCTGGTCTATCTGGTGGTTCATATCGTCGGTTGAAGAAGGAATAAGCAGCACAGAGACTGCGTTGCCTAAACTGTTCGTCTGGTGGATATGTGGTGATTCACATCGTCGGTTGAAGAGGTGGTCCAGAAGGAATGTGGTTCATAAGCAGGCATAGCGTGGGTTACAGTGTGTAAAATGTTAAGCTTCGGCAAAGGTATTTCAGAACAGACTGGGGGGAATACGTGAGGTAGTTCAGAAAGGACATAGGGAAAACGTGGTGGATTCATCATGTTGTGGGGTTTTGCGCGAAGCATGCAATGCAACTTCAAAATGCGTCGGATATGTAAGGGTAACTTCAAAATATGTCGGACATATAAGGGACAATATGAAACTATGTCGGACATATAAGGGACATTCTGAAACTATGTCGGACATATAAGGGACCTTCTGAAACTATGTCGGACATATAAGGGACATTCTGAAAATATGTCGGACATATAAGGGGCAATATGAAACTATGTCGGACATATGAGGGACAACATGAAGATATGTCGGACATATAAGGGACATCATGAAACTATGTCGGACATATAAGGGACATTCTGAAAATATGTCGGACACATAAGGGGCAATATGAAACTATGTCGGACATATAAGGGGAAGTTTGAAAGTATGTGAGGACATGTCCGAAAATATGTCGGACATACTTTCGGCTTCCAAAATAAGTCGGACATATAAGGACATGCGAGAAAACATCATTGAAACTATGTCGGACATATAAGGGGCATTTTGAAAATATGTCGGACATATAAGGGGGATTTGAAACTATAACCGGACATTTAAGGTAGTTTGCCCTTTCTTATTTAACCACACAGACGGAGTTATTTTTGGGAAAATGAACGGCAAACCTTGGGTCATGGGTTTCGTAGGTCAAAAACGGGAACAGAAGGGCGCATTTGAAAAAATTCGTGGCAGATCCTTCAAATGCGCACCTCGACACTGGATGAGTACACATGGAAGTGACCCAGGACAGACCCCCGTGCCTCTTGCAGATACTCGCGAATAACTTGTATTAACTACGCCATATGGCGTAGTTCGTCTGCATGTGGTTAATATCCGATTCTCCGAACAGGGTCTCCTACCAACTGGTTTCACTTCCTTTCTGCTACGTTCACGTGCAGTTTGGCAGGCAGCTGGTTCGCCGCACGTAGCATTTCGAGCGCAGTGTTGCCTCGGACGTTTTCGGGAACTCAACAGGGAAATTCCTGGCTGGAGTGATGCTCTATAAAGCAACCTGGAAGTTTCAATGCCAGATCCTCCGGTCTACTGCAGGCAGCTGGTTCGCCGCACGTAGCATTTCGGGCGCAGTGTTGCCTCGGACGTTTTCGGGAACCCTTGGGTTCGTTCCCAAATTCCGAAGCCCACGAAGGCTTTGGTCGGATTTAGCTGACATAAAACTCCAGGTCAAAAAGGATCGACGAAGGTCGAAGGAAGGTATCGTACACAAAGATACTAAGATGGAGCAGGTTCGAATAAGATCGTTTGGGTTAGAAGGCAAAGAATCTGATCACGGGCGTCGCGGTATCTTCGCACGTGGAGTGGATAAGCATAAACAAGAGTGAAAGTTAGGGCAGATCCTGCCAGGCATGATGCTGGACATCTGGAGCATGACATGTTCTACTCAACCCTTATTCTGAGGCCGAAATAGGGCCCAATCCCAGGACCGGCAATCCTCCTTCTGAGCAGAGTACCCCGTTTCTCTGGGTTTAGAGGCTCTCTGTTGGCGACACAGGCATGTTCTCATCAACCCTTATTCTGAGGCCGAAATAGGGCCCAATCCCACCCCGGCAATCCTCCTTCTGAGCAGAGTACCCCGTTTCTCTGGGTTTAGAGGCTCTCTGTTGGCGACACAGGCATGTTCTCATCAACCCTTATTCTGAGGGCGAAATAGGGCCCAATCCCAGGACCGGCAATCCTCCTTCTGAGCAGAGTACCCCGTTTCGCTGGGTTTAGAGGCTCTCTGTTGGCGACACAGGCCGCATCCCCGGAACGTACTCTTGCCTCAGAATCTGCTATCCAAAACTCTCCCTTTCCCCCTTCGGTCGGTCCGTGGCAATAATCTGCATCGCCGGCTTCGCTTTATCTCTTCGCACGTGGAGTGCCGTGTCGTTGGACAACAGCACAAACAAGAGCATCAGTCTTGAGTACGAGGGTTACAGCAGATTCTGGCAAGGCATGTTCCCACCAACCCAAGTTGTGAGGCGGAATTAGGGCCTAATCCCACCCGGCAAGCCTCTTTCTGAGCAGAGTGCTCCGTTTCTCTGGGTTTAGAGGCTCCCTCTTGGCGACACAGTTCTGCCCAAAACCTTCCCTTTCCCCCTTCAGCAGGGCTTACGCTCCGTTTTCGGTCTCAGAGAAAATACGTGTGGTCCACATGTGGACGCCCAAGGTTAGAGAGGAAAATACTCGAGGGACTGCCTTGTGCTCATTTCGAAGGAGGCTAGAGGGGGAGAAAACAATACAACTACAAAGTGGGTCTTTTTTGTTGAACGCTTACGCCCGCCACTAAACCCAGGGTTACCTGTGTTTCGTGTGGGCTACAGCACATTTACCTCCTTTGATCTATCGCAACTGGCAGTCTCCTCAAGCATTTCCTACAAAGCAGGTGCTTATACAAAAATACTCGAGGGACTGCCTTGTGCTCATTTCGAAGGAGGCTAGAGGGGGAGAAAACAATACAACTACAAAGTGGGTCTTTTTTGTTGAACGCTTACGCATCAGGACCCCCAGGGACCACGCAGTGGCACACCAAATCTGAGGGCGGAGCAAGATCCTCTGCATGAGGCGACCAGACACTCTCTGGCGTGTCGCTCACCAGGGCCAGCACCCCGCGGGTGTAGGGGTCGGCCCTTTGCGCATCGGTCGGAACCCACTCGGCACTGATGACAAGGCCGGCAGCCCGTGCGGCGTCGAATATCCTCGTCAAAAGGACATTGGCCGCAAAATTCTTTGAGTGTCCCTTGTTGAGACAATGGACCGCCGGGAGGTTGTCTACCATGAGCCTTACGCGGACGTTCGAATGGAAACTGGCGGTCATCTCGATGCCCCGAAGGACTGCAAAGAGTTCCTTCAAAAAGATGTGGGTGTGACTCAACTCCACAAAGGGGCCCTGTGACACGCGCTCAGATTCCCCTTCGAGGACCGCAGCCCACCATTTGGACGAGGCGTCTGTCCAGAGAGTGACCGATGAGGGAAAGGATTCTGACCGACTGACCCAGCGATTCTCTTCCACAAGGGAAACAAGATGCTCGACCTCACGCACCGTCGAGGGCGGCACAGCCTTCGTCACATCCCAGGCAGCTGGATCCGATGCCAGAGTCGAGGCCAGCCTCTGCAGGAACGACAAGGAACATCGGGCGTAGGCCAGTCGGAAACGTGTCGTGTACGCGAACCAGACCAAAGATCCGAACACCCGGTAGAACTGGCGAGGGGATACTCCTCCAAGCCGAACCATGGCGAGCTCGGGGGAACCAAGCAATTTCGACACCCACGATTCTGCCATCCTATACCGGGCGGGGCGGTCGAACCGGGAGAGTTCGAAATGGAGTCCTAGGAGGTCGAACTCCCTGAGGGGGGCTCCAAACTGCTCGTCGTCTTCGTTGAGCTCGCAGTTAACGTCCCTGCAGCGTTGCACGAAAGAGTCGAACCGCGAAGTTGCCTCCCGCAACGAGCTTCCCACGACGACAAAGTTGTCCACCCAGGGTAGACCGTCAGCCTCCGGTAGGAGCACCCGGGAGGCCCTCTGAGCTATCGCCGGAGCCCAGCTCCAGCCCATGCACATGGCGGCGAGTTGTGCCTGTACAAAACGGCCCCGCGGCCCTGCCAGGTGCATGCCAAAATACGGTCGGATGTCCGCGTCGAGCCGGAACTGATAAAAATAGCTCCGGGCGTCCGCGAGAAACACCACCGATGAGGCCAACACGCGGTCGATCACCTCGTGAACCGAAGGGAGCAGCATTGGAGGCGGGCGCGCCATGATCGCGTTGAGCTTGCGACCGTCACACACGAACCTCTGCCCACCGCTCTTCTTGTCGACAGTGAAGGCGGGGAGGACGACCCTCAACCCGCCCGATGCGACCTCTGCCACGCCATATCTCACCAGATCCGGGAAGTGGCGTAGCATGCGCCTCGACGTCGTTCGTGTGATCGCCGATGCCATCAGCGCTTCCTCCGCCCCCGGGAGCAGGGCGGACCGGAAGGATTCCCACGAACGGACCACGTCCAGCACACCGCGCAGCAGCCCCCGGCTGTCCAGCGCCGTCAACCTCTCAAGGTTCATGAACGATGACGAGATGGGCGCGAGAGCCTCGCCGATTCTGCGTTGCGTAGGGACGGCCGTGAGGTTGTTGATGAGGAGTTCACCCCCGTAAGCAACACCAACAAAGGGAGTGAACATCGAGGGGGGCAAGTCTTCTTCGGGACCCTCTCCCGGCCCCTGGTAGAACGTAGCCAACGGGTCGGGGAACTTCTTGGGCGGCTTAAACGGGAAAGGGGGTTCAAGACGAAGGGTTAGAGAAGGGACGCCGACGCCCTCGCGGTGTTCCGGACGAGCGGAACCTCGGCCTCCGGAAGGTATCGCATTAGCGCACTCAGCGTCGTATGGCGCGACACACTTTGGATCACCTTCAGGTCGATCCCGCTTCTCAGGAGATGAAACAGGGCGCCCCGCCGGAGAGAATGGCCGGAGAGTGAAATGTTCGCGCGCTTCAGCGCGGTCACAACTCGTCGGAAAGGGAGGTCCGGGAACAGGAGGCGTCCCGGAGGTGTTTGCGACAACAGCGTCCGGAGCTCCTGGTCCTGGGCTGGAGGAAGAATCACTCCTGTCACCTGACCGAGACGGAAAGGATCCGACTTCGAGCCCACCCAGTTCACCGCCGGCCCGTTTCAGAGACCTGACAAAGTCCCTGACGAGCTGGCTGTCGACAGGCCGCCCCAACCGCTTCTCGGCCGACTGTACGTTGACGACGTGCTGTACTGCCGAGGCCGCGCAGATGTCTCCACGAGAGAGCAAACGGGTCACGAACAAGACCAGCGCCGTCGGGACATCGAGCTGCGAATCTGCCTCTGCATCCCAGTGACGTCGGAACTCCAGAAAGCGCCGGTACACGGAGTGGATCCCGCGTCGTGTGGACAGCGCCAGTGCATCCGCCACGTACGCGTTCGCAGTCCGGACAAGACGGTTCCGTTCGCCGGGTGAGAGAGGGGGCTCCGAGAGGAGGGGACGTCCGCATCGCCCCGAGACCGGAGGAGGGAAGCGGTTCACGGCGTCTACTGCTTGGCCTTGCTCCTGGTTGCGTTCGTCCGCTGAGGGGCCTGGGGAGCGTCGGGGGGAAGAGCTTCGCCCGAGTGTCGGGTGCGGGGCCTCGGGCTGCGCTTCCTGGGCGGCTTCGAGGCGGGCTGCTCCTCGGCTTTCTGTAGAGCCTGGAAGACGCTCCGTAGAAACGGAGGAAACCCGGCCTCGTGCTGATGCCGGTGCTGGAGGCTGCCTGCAAGAGACCACCCGGCTTTCAGAGCCGTCTTCAGGACCATCATCCGGTGGATGGTGTCCCTTCCCAGCTGGACGAGGGCGTCTGGGTCGGTGGTGTCGTCCATCAGTCGCATGATGGTGGTGACGTGGTTGGTGAGATGTTGGGCGTCGTTGGCGACGCTCGGGATGGCATCGAGGATGTCGGCGAAAAAGTCGCGGATGTGCACCAGGGCCAGCGACTTCTCGATGGGGCTGAGGCCGACCCAGAGCTGGGGGTCGAGGAGCTCTGGCCCGGGGGAGAGGAGCGTGGGGGAGCCTTGGACCGACCCGCCCTCCCCCAGCGAAGGCGGGCCCTCCGGAAAATCCGGAAGGGGTTGTGAAGACCCAGCGTAGGGCTGGGGGGGCTCGGCGCGGGGCTGGTAGAGCTCAGCGTACGGATGGTGTCGGTACACTGGCGGCGCGGCGTCCTCGATGGCCCGCAAGAGGCCGCAGGAGGAGCCCGGCAGCAGGACAGCCTGGGGTAACCGAGAGACGTCGATAAGAGGCGGAGGTGGCGGGAGCTGGCCTGCGAGCGGCCCCTGACGGGGCGCTGGGCAGGGACAGGAGTCCAGCGGCGTGGCCGCGGCGGCGGGGAAGGACCCAACGGGCATCGCTACCGGCGGAGGCGCGGGGCAACCAGGAGGCGCGTCGCGTGCGGGGTGAGTCGTCGCCGCGGGGACAGGCTCAGGCCGCGGCGAGTCGCGCTTCGGGAGAGCCGCCATCACCAATTCGGTGAGGCGCTCGACCTGCCGCTGCAGGCGGTCCATGCGGTCTGAGTCGCCGCCCCGGCTGCCCTCGGTGGAGCCGCAGTCCCTGAGGTCGCCATCATCCGGGTCGCCATCCTCCGGGGGGGCCTCCTCGTCGGTGTAGCCCAAGGCGCCCAGGAGGCGCCTCAGCCCGGCTTCCGCGGTGCCCTCGACCTCGCGGGCGACCTTCAACACCGTCGAGAGACGGCGGTTGTTCGCGGTGAAGGAAAAAAGGGACGGGACATCAGTCCCGACCACCCTCTTCACCCAACTCACCGCGCCCGACCTGTCGAGTTGCTTCGGCATTTTTGTTGAACGCTTACGCCCGCCACTAAACCCAGGGTTACCTGTGTTTCGTGTGGGCTACAGCACATTTACCTCCTTTGATCTATCGCAACTGGCAGTCTCCTCAAGCATTTCCTACAAAGCAGGTGCTTATACAAAAAAGATTTCCCCTATGTGCGGCGGGCAAAAAAAATAGTATCACTTGGCGACACGTGGCTGTGCAGCCTTGGCGACTTGTGGGCCTAGACACACCCTGCATGTGGACCAACCTGTGGCAAGCACATGTGGGGGAAAAAATAAATAAAATCCACATGTGGTACCTGTGGATCCTCCACACGTGGGGGAAAGAAAATCCGAAAAAATTAACGTGTGGAAATCCACACGTTCCACGCGTGGGGGAAAGAAAATCCGAAAATACTCGACGTAGCTGCTTCGACTCCGAAGGGAAGGGGGGAAATATAGAGGTAAGGGGCAAATACAAAACAAACACAATCTGATTTGTTCTTCGCTTACACCACCGTGTGTTGTTTTCTCACTCAGGACTTTTGACCTGTTGTGTTTGTGTGGTTTTTCGTGTAGGGGTAGACCCGCATGACCTCCCGTCCGTTCAACACGTGGTTCGGTAGTTACAGCACTTGGTATCCTTTCTGTTCTTTGTCCGGCAGCATCGTCGAGCCTTTCCTTTCAAGCTGGCGCTTATGTAAAAATTAACGTGTGGAAATCCACACGTTCCACACATGGGGCGTAAGCCCTGCCCTTCAGTCAGCCGCTAGATTAAAAAAGATGGCCCATGATCTTCATCAAAAAACGATCGGTGGCAGTGGGGTTTGCGGAAACCGTGGTTTACGTGGTCACTCACAGCGGTGCATGTCGAGTCAAAGGGAATGCACACCTCTTCCGACCACGGCTTGTCGGCTACGTCGCAGTCCAACTTGTCCTTGTATTTGAACGCTCCGATGTGGTTGTAGCGCGCCTTTATGTCAGGTGCAGACGCAGGGTGCCCGGTGGAGCCGCGGGGGACGCCGTGGTCTATGAAGAACTCAGTCGCCTTCTCATTACCTCCGACCTGCAGCCGCCGCAGCTGGTCGGGAGTCCACTCGTCCATCGTCAGCGACCGCACGAAGCTGATGTGCACGCCAAGACTTCGGTGCACCTGTGGTTTGATTTAGAACGTTCACTGTGGTCATGCAGGACAGGTGGTGTTGCAAAAACGTGGTGTTGCACAACTAGTATTGCACGACAAGTGTTGCTGCAGAACAGGTGGTGTTGCAAAACAGGTCGCAAAACGTGGTGTTGCAGCAGAAGTGGTGTAGCAGAACAGGTGCCCAGGTGGTGCAGCACAACAAGTGTTGCTGCAGGACAGGTGGTGTTGCAGAAAGGTGTTGCAACACAGGTGGTGTTGCACACCAAGTGTTGTAAATTTGTTGCATTAGTGTGATTGTCAGGCCTTCGACTACCCTGAGCAACGCACTATTGCACACCAAGTGTTGTTGCAGGACGAGCGGTGTTGCAGAACAGGTGGTGTTGCAAGCAAGTGTAGTTGTAGGACGGGTATTGCAAAACAAGTGTTGCTGCATAACAGGTAGTACTGCAAACTGGTGTAATTGTAGGACAGGTGGTGGTGGTGCCTCCTGGCCTATCGAGGAGGGAACAGCAATGAACATACCCCCGCGCAGTCAAGACAGATGATAACTCCGTGGTGCAGGTCGGCCCATTGCGGGCCCGAAGCGGCGCACTCCATGCACTTCCCATTCGCCGGCGCTTGCAAGATCTCGTGGAAGGCTCCCCGCGTCATCGCAGCGCGGCACCCGAGACACGGACGGGGGTGGCGCCCCCAGGAGGGCACACACCCCTCTCCCCCTCCGTCGTTTTCTTCACGCCACCACCACGTCCTACTTGGGGGGGATTGCAAGAACGTGCTTGGAATGGGCATGTGCTCAACACCGCACTGGTCCCGCCTGCGCCGTGTTTCGGTCCTTTAAGCCACGGACACATAAGGCGGACCATCATTCAGCGCGGAACCTGAGTGTCTGCAGACAGGACACCGGTGTGAGTCTGGTTTGTCAGGCGGCTGTTCGTAGCTCGTCACAGCCAGGACCACCCGTGCTACTAGAGCACAGGCGAATCCGTCACGGGGAGAAGGCCCCTACAAACGTGTCTGAGCAATCAGTTAGAAAACTCAGGGCACTCGCCCTGATTGTGACTGCGACTCGCTAGGCAGCACTGACTTGTCTTCTTTTTACGGTGGCGTAAACTCCGCAGAGCACAGTGGGCATGGGGTTGCCGTGTGCAGACCAATGGTTGAAGTACCAAAAGGAAAAAGAGTGCGAGGAAGTAATCCTGCGTGTGCTGAGGGCAGCAAGTCGCGCTACGCGAGGTACCCTACTGGAATGGGGGGATCCACTTGGGAAGAGTAACGCCGCTAGACACACTACAAAGAAGTTGGGACCGGGCGCTGCAAGTTTCTTGGAAAGCATTTAGGACGACAGCAGGAGCTGTCCAGTCTGTTGCTGCCTTGCCGACCGAAACAAGCGCGCAGCTATGGCCGACGACGGGCACGTACAAACAAACATCGCGTCTATTCTTTTCCGACATCAGAAGTGGAAACGGAAACGTTTCCACTTCTCTTAAAAGAAATGCGTAGTTTTGCTTTAATCTTCTACTTGTTAGTTGTCGACAACTTTTGCTGTGTTGAGGTGTCTTTCAGATGTAAATCCAAAGCCGCCCACGTCAAATTTTGTTAAGCATTGAGTTCTTTTAAGTACATGAACCACATGGATTAGCATGCACTGGCAGCGGCTGCCAAAACTAAAACGAAACGCCGGAAGGCTCCTCATGCTGAGGGGTACAGGATACCACTACTTCGCGGGTCCACTCTGTCTCACTGTCTGGCCGGTGTCCGTTAAAAGGCCTTCATCGGCTCTCTTTTCAGAGGGCAGATCACTTACTTCTCTTCGCTTCATTCGCGATTCTCTCTAACTTCGCCACAACTCTACCAGGGGGCACTTCTCTTCTCCCGTCTTCCTGACTCTGCGGTCCTTCCCGCTGATCGTTCTTCGTCTTGACTCGATCCCTTTTTGTGTCGTCGCGGTCTTGGTTGTGCAGAGCAGTCGCTAAGGCTCGCCGCTTTCTCTCGTCGGTGATCTGACGCAGCAACGAGAGGTAACCGCAAATGATGCATGCGGATGCTTAGGTTTTCCGACACCGGATTCCGCTATTCTGTGCCTACCCACTTCGTCTTCTGCTTGTACGTTCGGCCGCGCCGTTAGTATCTTCATACGATACCTTTCTCCGACTCTAGAGGCCAGGCAAATTTGAAATTTTCAAATTTAGCTCTCTAGCGAGCTATCCCGCTTTTCCGGGAAACCCACAGGTACCCCTAGTCCAGGACATTTCTCTTGGGGTATTTAAACTGCCTCCACTACTGTGTGGAAAGAGTGGTGACAGCTCTCCTCAGTACATCACGCAAGAATGGCTGATTCCTTCCTGAAGTCATCAACTGTCTTTGTGCCCACAGGAAGCGCGAACTGAACCCAAGAACCTTCCAGACGTGGAACACTGTACGGAGAGAAGACCACGCAACGGAGCAGGCGGTCACAACTAGTTTCTGTTGGTACTCTCTCTGACAAGACTCCTCGCATTTCGCCGGGAACGGGCACTCCAGCGAGACTGTATATGTTGCCGTTGTAGAAAAAGCGTGACAAGGTAGAAAGGCCCCGCGTCCTCGAACCGAGAGCATTCCGGGACAGAAAATGTCATCCCCGAGCTGGGTGAGCAGAATGCGAACTTTGTTCTCGCAAGGTGCTGGAGGGGGAGAGAGAGAGCAAGAACGTGCTAGGAACGGTATGTGTTTCTAGGAGTATAGTGTGCGATCGCGAAAGGTCATCTGTACGGCCTTCGGGAAAATTCCGAAGCAAGCTCGAGGCGGTGAGAATGTGTGGGAGCCACTGCCAGTGAAACGGCCGGAATTATTGCAAGGCAGGCTGCTTCGTGCGTTCGGGAGTAAGTTGTAATGCTGTTTTCGCACTTTTTTGCACGTCAGAGAGGAGGGCCAAGACACGGGTTAGCAAGCGCGTTTCCCGCTGAACAATCAGACCATCTGTACACGTGCACTTGCCAGGCGCTCAATTTAATGCATGCAGGAAACCACCGATACCCAGCCTCAACGGTAAAACCGGAGACTGTAAATCTCAAAAAAAGTTAAAATTAGTATCGTCGTTTTCTCTTGCTAGTGCGCACTAGCGGAACTCAGGCACTGTTCTCATGTATTTCATCCACGTACACACTAGGCGGATCATCAGCGCCGAACCTGACTGTCTGCAGACTCAGGACAGCGTTGTGAGCCCATCAAACTATTTGAATCGCGGACAAGCGGATGGTCTTCAATCAGAAAACGGTGGCAGAGCAAGGCCAAAAAAAGGCCACGACCACGAAAAATCAGAAGGTCCTGTCCGACGACCCCGCCACCGCACTGGTTTTTTTTTTGAGGGGGGGGGGGGGGGGGGCAGTGCTGACACTACCCTGAGAGCCCCCAACGACTTTGCAAGGGACCCCCCCCCCCCCCTTCTACAGTGCAGTTGCCTTGGAGGCTGGGTGGTCGAATTCTCTAAGGTGAAATGGTCAAAATTTCCTGGCAAAAGTGGGCCCACAAAAAATTTTCAAAGTGTGGTTTTTGGGGTATTTGGGCCAAAAAAAAAATTTTTTTTCTGACCAGCCACCGTGGTGACCACCTTAGAGAGTGACAGGTAGCGTCCCCCCTCCACAGTGAAAATAGCCTGTATATAGGGGGGGGGGGGGGGGTCAGGTCAGATTCTGCCAACGACTCCGCAATCTGGCCGCTTAGGGCCACCCCTGGGGGGGGAAAATCTTAGTTTCGTGTTCAGGCGCTACTTGCCTCTAAGTGTTTGATGCTAGCATCAAGTCTTCTTCGCGGAATGCAGAGTCTTTTTTCTTCTTTTTTTCTTTTTTTCTTTTTTTCCCGTTTTCTGTTTTTTCTGTTCTTTCTTTCGTTGTCGCCAATTTCTTTTTTCTCCGTTTACTTCTAATTTTAACTTTAATTTTCTTTACCATGGTATTTTTGGACTTTCTGGTGCCGTAGAGTAGTTCTTCTTTCTCTATGCCGCCCACGTCGATGTTCGTTTAGCATTGAGTTCTTTTAAGTACATGAACCACATGGATTAGCATGCACTGTGTCGCCGCTTAAGGTTACTTTATGACGTCGTCACCTGTCATTGCGTCGTCAAGGTCGAGTACTTGTGGCGCCAGGGGCGCTGGGCTTTCTTGCGGTTCTGGAGATTGCGTGGGGGGGCACAGGTGCGGACAGGCTTGCACGTTTTTCACTCTCGAGGGCACCGGAGTGCTTGGGGACGTCGGACGTTTCTGGTAGCTGCTTGCTTTAAGGGCCTTCTTCTTTTTTCGTTGCACCCCTGACTCGGGTGTGGTCGCCTTCGCCTTCTTCCGCTTGCGGCCGGCGATCGGGCTCTCCTTCGGGGTGCCGAGCACCCTCTTCTTCAACGCTGGTCGTTCGCCGGTCCCTGGCGTTGGTGGCGGCCTCTTGGCCGCCCGTCCGGTCGTCGCCGTCTTCTGCTTCACCACGGCGGGCGGTGCCTGCGCCGCGCGCTTTCCCGCCGGTGTTTCTCGTTGTACGCCCACCTGGGTGGGTGAGAGGGGTCTCTTCTTCTTTTTGCTGTGTCCGGGGGTTGCCGGGGCGTTCGGTTCGTTGGGTTGGTGGTGGCCGCGGCGGCAGCACGCTGCCGGTCTCCTCTGCGCCAACGTAGGGAGCCCCCTGCATTCCTGGCAGGTTCCTCTGCCATGCGTGCGGCAGGCATGATGCCCGCTGCGGCAGCACGCCGCCGCCGTCTTGCACTCGCCGCATTTCGTCGTGCTGTGCTCCACGCACACCGCGATCGGCTGCCCATCGTCAGCGTGGTGATGGTGCCGACAGCACATCTCTACCGTGGGCACGTCCCTTCGGACGAGTGCTCGACACGCCTCACACTTCCCCTTGTGGTGGGTCGCGCAGGTGACGAGCGCCTTCTCTACTCCGACACCCGGCATATGCACGGGGTCGGGGTGCAGCTGTGGTGGGGCAGGCAGGGCCCACCTCGCCGCTCTCTCGGCCGTCCAGTCCGGGTACGTCGGGAACTGCGTCCCTACATCGCTTCCCTTCACCTGCTCTTCGAGGATCGTCCCCGTGTGTGCCTCGCGAAAGCGGGGCCTGGGCCGCACCCCCGATATCCCCGTGATGCCCATGAACGACAGCGACGTCGTCGGGCATACTCTCTCGCCTCGCTCGCAACTCCCCAGCCCTTGCTGTGTCGCCAGCTTGTCCAACGCGCTGATCATGCAGCGCAGGACGTTACCTCGCTCCCTCACCCCCTTCGGTGCATTCTCGTGCAGCGGTATGCTGAGGCCTGAAAAGAGTTCAAAGTCGATGGCAAGCTCTAGCATTGACGCCTGCCCGTTCTCGGTCCACTCCATGTCTGACAGCCACGCTACCAACGCATAAAACGTCGGTAGCCCCCAGGCCTTGTTCCGCTCCCACGCCCATGCCGGGGCAATCCGCGCAAAGGGGTGGTCGAGCTTCTCGGCAGGCATCGCATCCGCTCTCGACCAGGGGGTCGTGGGGTTCCTGGCTACCCAGCCTCGTGCTTCGAGCCCTGCCCGCTCCGCAAGGATTTCAGCCATCATCTCCTGGAGCCGCCTCGAGAAGTGGGCATTTTCGGGTACTACCACTCCGTGTTCCAGCGTGCATCTGGGCCAGTCGGCGCGGTTGGCCGCCATCAGCTCGGCATGTGCCTCTCGTCGCCGTATGTGCGAGTACGCTCCGCAGTCCCAGAATACGTGTTTCTCGTCCTCGGTGTCGCCGCTTCCACAGTGCTTGCAGCTGGGCGCCTGCGGCTCAGCTCCGGCCTGTCTCATCCGCGACGTGAACTCAGCCGTGTTCACTCCTCCCGCCAACGCTACACGTATAAGCCTCGCGGTGTGCGCGGGACATTCACGCATCCTCCAGAAGGAGTTCGTCCGCTCCAAGTCGGCTCTCTGTACACCCTCAAATCCCGGCCGCCTCGCTACCAGACGGGACCACGTCTTCGCCCTCAAATCCGCCCTCACTTCATGCCCCCTCTTCGAGGGTGTCGAGGCTATCGGGTCAAATATTGCACCATTCCTCAGCGTGCGAGACAGGGGCCCTGGTCCCCATACGTGTCCACACTCCTCCATGCTCTTCATCGCCAGTCCAACTGGCCCCAGGGGTAGGTCCTCCTCGGCGTACCTTCCCCGGATGCTCTCCATCAGAGGCAGAAGTCGTGGCAACCTCTCGCACGCCGCGTAGAACGCCGTCGTCACCCTATATGCTAGGCATGTACTGGGGTCCGTCAGGTGGCCCTTCTCCTGAAAATTTAGGACCATCTCCCTCGCGCGCTTTGGGTTGGACCCACCCCAGATCAGTCCCATCACCGACGTCGTCAGCCGTTTCATTGCCACCTTCGACACCGGCGCGAAAGAGCAGCCTGACAGCGCCGCCGGCAGCACATTCGACTGTACAATCCGGACCCGCTTCTCGTACCGGAACGGCGCATGGCGGAGGCCTTCCGCCAGGGCAGCCGCCTTCTCCACCCTCTCCGAGTCGGACCTTTCTGTCCTATTCTTCGCCGTCGAGACTAGGGCCCCCAGGCACGTGACAGATTTGCCAAACCGCAGCAGCGCATCCACGCTGCGGAGTCTGAGCGTCGACTGATGCCTACGTCTCGTCGAGAAGGCGACCGTTTTCTGGAGGTTCAGCTCCATTCCGGTGAGCGTGCAGAACTCGTCTACCACGTCCACCCCCTTTTGCAGGGCGGCCTCCGACAGCCGCGATAGCAGCGTGGCATCGTCCGCGTACGACTTTGGGCTCACCCCCTCCGCTTCTTTCTTGACCGCCTTCATCACTACCGACAGCAGGGCATTGATGAGGATGACGGATACAGGGCACCCTTGAAGGATACCATTGGTCACACTAAACTCCCTGCCCACCCCTAGAGGCAGCTTGAAGCGTCTCGCGAGCAGTCTGTAGATCGCCCTCAGCGGCTTGAGAACCCGATTGTGCAACCCTAAGTCCCCGGCCAGGCGCAGCACTATCTCTCGCGGGACCATGTCGAAACATTTCCGGAAGTCCAGCGCCACTCCGTAGAGCGGCTCTCCATCTAGCAAGGCGTCCTCCATCTCGAGCCCTATCTCCATCAGGACGTCCTCGATACGGTGACCCGGTCGAAAGCCCTTCTGTCCTTCTTCGATCCACTTCTCCTGCCACAGGACTATGTCCGCAAGCCTGCGGCACGCCCATAGGCGGTACACAGCGGACGTGACGGTTATTGGCCTCGTGTGCAGCGGGTCTTGGCTCTCATCCTTCGGCACCATCGACACCAGGGCAGTTGTCATGCTCGCCGGCCAAACCCCAGTCACTTCGACCAGGTTCATGACATCCGCTAGCGCATTCAGCAGGGGAAGCGGCAACTCCCGCAGTTCAGCCATGCGCCAGCCATCCACGCCTGACGCGCTTTTCTTCGGCTTCTTCCTTAGCAGAGTCCGCAGCTCCTCCCCCGTGATCGTCCCGGGTTCCATCAAGTGTGTGTCGATGTGCTCCTGGAACCGATCCCGAAACGGTCCGTACTCCGGCTCTGGCCGGTCCTTGTATTTACGCAGGATAGCGTCCCACGCAGTGTGCAACACCTCGTCCATCTCGTCCACATTTGCAGTCATCTTCGCTCCGGTGCGCAACACACCCGACGGCTCAGCGCGACCGGCGCAGACGGTCGCTAGACATCGTCTGCTCGCGTCCGCCCTCTCGTTAAGCTTGTCTCGGTACTTCGTAAACCTGGCCGCAGATCCTTCCCTTCCGAGCCTACTCGTCTCTTCCCGCAACGCTGTGAGCAGCTGCTTCGCCTTCTCATGATCCGGAAACCCCCCTGCGCCTTGGTCGCCCACCATGCACGCTTGTGCCAGCCGCTTGCAGTTCTGCCAGCAGAGGGACACCTCATGTGGAACAGCTTCCGGCCCGCGACGTTGCGCGAGGTAGCTGCAGATGCGTTCCATCCGGTGGATGGCCTTTCTAAGCCGTAGCTGCCTGCTGTTCGCTGCCCCCGACCCGTCGGTCGCAGTGCCCGCCGTGACACAGACCCTCCTCGGCAATGTCTTCATCCCCCGGCCGGTACCCCTTCCTCTCTCTTCCACAGGGACGGCGAATGCATCCTGCAAGTACCGCTCACTGACCCGTGACCACTCGAG
>JAPJBO010001564.1:0-38490 GCA_030068145.1 Diplonema papillatum | reverse complement strand
CTCCTCCGCTTCGTCGTCGTCGGACCCCTCCCTCTGCAGCACCGTCAGGTTCTTCTCGAGGATCTTCACCGCTTCGTCCTCGCCGCTCTTCTCCGCCTCCACCAGTACGAGCCACCTGCCGGCGCTGGTCCCCCCGCAGCACTCCGTGACCACGCCGACTCGGCCGTTCAAGTCGAGGCGCTTCTTCATGCCGTCAACCCGCACTTTGTCACCCACTTGCGGCGGGCCGCCCTCCGCCGCCATCTTCTTGACAAACCCACCCCTTCCACCCTCTTGGCACCCTCTGTTTCCGTTTTGTTCTGCGTTTTCCGACATTTCCACACGGGGTAACATGGTGGATTCCGACCTTTCGTTGTGCAGTGGTCGATGGATGGGGCTGGGACTGACAAATGTTTGCTGCATCGGATGGAACTCAGGGCATCCTGGCTCATGCATGAGTTATAACGCAGAACCCTCCTGCCTGGGAGAAAAGGTCAAGTTTACCCTAGCACGCTAGCCGGAAGAAGAGCGAAGGAGCTGGAGCAACAACGGGGACACGGAGGCATCGCGACTTTGCGCGGCAACTGCTTGGAAAAACGGCTGCGCGAAATTGGACACCACTACGGTCGCACAAAAACAGTGTAGCTGACCTAAAACTTATGAGAACTGCAGTTTTGAGGAAAATACCCCTTTGCGATGACTTGGGGAGAACATTTTTTTGGCGCTTCCTGTCGATCCGTATCGACGTACAGGTTTGGTTTGTTTGTGATTCAGCTTTGTACGTGCTACGCGGTCGGTGGGATGAGATGGAAAGCTTTTTTACCACGTAGGGGGGCTAGACTGAACTTCAACTCATGCTTGGGCCAGCATGCCCACACCGGCATTGCATGCCAATCATCAGCTTCGCCTGGCGTAATTCGCTTTTGGTGATAGCTATCCTGAGACAGCTACGAGATGTCCACGTTCACCGCACGTTTTTCATCAAATGATGATCCAGCGTGTTCAGGCTGCCGTTCGCAGAAGCGGCCGGCGACGTCGGCTGGCAGCCGCCATTCTGCGAGAACGACGAAACGGCGCGGTGGATGCGAGAGAAATCGCCCGATAGTTTGGCAAACCTGCAATGTTGTGATGATGCTGAAAGGCACTGGCTATAATCTGCGTTGCCGCAAACCCGCAAAGGGCCGGTGCTTCAGAGTTTCGCACGTAACAAAGGTAACAAGTTGCGCTACTGATCGTAAATTGTGTGCTGTGTGCTCAGGGTTTCTGTTGGTCTACCCGCCTGTTGCTAAAATGAATTGAGGTGGGGCGATCCACCTATTTTCTAGCAGAAAAAATCACAGAATTCCGTCGTCTTGTTGCGTTAGTGGGGAGTCATTTGCATGCAAATGAGTACCACACAGAATTCCAAATCAATTCACAACTTTTTACAACTTTTCGTCGTCTTGTTGCGTTAGTGGGGAGTCATTTGCAAGCAAATGAGTACCACTCTATGCCAGCTTTTCGCTACGTGACTCCAGAAGGGTCACTTTTTCCGCGCTTTCGGCGCGGCGCAACTCTAGTCGGTTGCAACTGTTCTTGGAAATTACTGACGATTTCATAATCCGAAAAGGAATCGGAATCTTCGCTTTCTCGTTTGCGCCGATAGGCACGCTGCGATGCGGAGGACGCGAGTAGCCGGGAAGAGCCGGCGGGAGGGCTCGATCGTTGCGCGACCCGTGGAGGGCGCAGTGGGCGCGAGTCAAGTCCGAGTTCATCGGAGTGCGAAAAACTAACAGAGTCATGGCCAGAGTCAGGGCCTGCCATCGAAGAGGGCCGGGCGGGGCCGGGTGGGCGCGGTGTGTTCGGGCCGGCGAGGCCAGTGCCGCCGTCGCCGAGGTCGGCGCGTCGTCGTCGTCGTGCGCGCAGCGCGGCTGCGGGAGAGGCCGTGGGGGTGCATGGCGCGGGTCGCTTCCTGCCTGCTGGCGGGGGGGCGCGCTTCAGGGGCGACTTCGTCGTCCGCCTCCTCCGGCCACGGCTGGTAGGTGTTCCAGGTGGGGACGGCGCGCGCCGCTTCCGGCCTGTGTGGCCGTCGCTCTCGCCTAGGCCGCGACCGCCACCGCCGCCGCCGCGATCCCCGCCGCGACCGCTGCCGCGACCGCCGCCGCTTGCGCGGCCGCGACCAGTGCCGCGGCCGCCGCCATCGTCTCCGCCACTGTCGTCTCCTCCGCCCCGGCCGCCGCGGCCACGGCACGGCCGCAGTGGCCGCCCGGCCACGGCCACGGCTCGGCGCCATGGACCACCGCCACCCCCGTCGCCACTGCTGCTGTCGCGGCCAGCACCACCCCTGTGATGCCCCCGTCCGCAGCACGCGTCAGCGTTCGGGCAGGTCCCGCATCGCGTCAGCCGATGCGCCCGGCAGCATTGAATGCGCAGGCCGTCGTCCGCGTGGTGGTGCACCTGGCAGCACTGGTCCACTACAAGGCTGTAGTTTCTCCGCATGCCAGCGCACACCGCGCACTTCTGCGCACGTGCGCAGGCATCGCAGACCGACTGCGTGCGGAGCAGAGGGTCCGCCTGCGCAGCCGGTACAAGCACGGGAAGGCGCGGGCGTTGCGGCAGAGGGGTGGGCTCGTCCCAGCGCAGCGAACGCTGTGCCCGCCGCGCCGCGTCGTACTGCGGGAACACGTCCCCGCCCCAGTTCTTCCCGTCCCCGGCAGCTGCCCGCGGAAAGCTCGTCTCCAGCACCCCGTGCGTCTCCTCGCCCCCGGCGAAGCGTGGGCGAGGTGTCAATCCCCCCCACAGCATCGGCGCCCCCAGGGTCCTCATCGAGCCCACCCGGACCTTCCGCTCGGCAGGCAACGGCGACGGCAGCTGCAGGTCCTGGCACAGGCTGCGGGAGAGGTCGTGGGGGTGCAAGGCGCGGGTCGCTTCCTGCCTGCTGGCGGGGGGGCGCGCTTCGGGGGCGATTTCGTCGTCCGCCTTCTCCGGCCACGGCTGGTAGGTGTCCCCGGTGGGGACGGCGCGCGCCGCTTCCGGCCTGTGAGGCCGTCGCTCTCGCCGCGACCGCCACCGCCGCCGCCGCCGCGACCGCCACCGCGTGCGCCGCCGCGTGCGCGGCCGCGACCAGTGCCGCGGCCGCCGCCACCGTCTCCGCCACTGTCGTCTCCGCCGCCCCGGCCGCCGCGGCCGCGGCCACGGCCGCGGCCGCCATGACCACCGCCACCCCCGTCGCCACTGCTGCTGTCGCGGCCAGCACCACCCCTGTGATGCCCCCGTCCGCAGCACGCGTCGGCGTTCGGGCAGGTCCCGCATCGCGTCAGCCGATGCGCCCGGCAGCATTGAATGCGCAGGCCGTCGTCCGGGCGGTGGTGCACCTGGCAGCACTGGTCAACTACAAGGCTGTAGTTTCTTCGCATGCCAGTGCACACCGCGCACTTCTGCTTTGCGCAGGCATCGCAGACCGACTGCGTGCGGAGCAGAGGGTCCGCCTGCGCAGCCGGTACAAGCACGGGAAGGCGCGGGCGTTGCGGCAGAGGGGTGGGCACGTCCCAGCGCAGCGAACGCTGTGCCCGCCGCGCCGCGTCGTACTGCGGGAACACGTCCCCGCCCCAGTTCTTCCCGTCCCCGGCAGCTGCCCGCGGAAAGCTCGCCTCCAGCACCCCGTGCGTCTCCTCGCCCCCGGCGAAGCGTGGGCGAGGTGTCAATCCCCCCCACAGCATCGGCGCCCCCAGGGTCCTCATCGAGCCCACCCGGACCTTCCGCTCGGCAGGCAACGGCGACGGCAGCTGCAGGTCTCGGCACAGGCGGCACAATGTCGACAGCATCGTCCAGAGGGTCTTCCCCCTCTGGTTGGCGGCGAGCCTTCGTATTCCCGGGGGGGCAGGGACGTCGACCCCGGTGTGGACCTCGAAGTCCACTGCCAGCTCGACGCACGACACCTCGCCTGCGTTCGTCCACCTCAGTGCCGACAGCCAGCCCTTGAGCGCCCGCATCGCACGGCCGCCGTACGGCCATCTCGGCGGCTCATCCGGAAGGCGGTCGAAGTTGAACACGTGCCGCACCGCCGGCAGCGGCGCAGCTGCGTGCCAGGGGTGCATCGGTTGCACTGCGGAGAGGCGGCGCCGCTCCGCCTCCACGCGTGCAGCGTACACCGCCGCCATGAGGCGGTGAAGGGCCGCGACCTCCACCCGCATTCCTTATGCACACGCGTGCAAGACGGCCACCTCGCCCGGTCCGCCCGCAGGAGTTCGGCGTAGCAAGGACGGCCGCGGATCTCGTCGTAGGCGGGGCACTCCCACCACAGGTGATCCGCTGTGTCCTGGACGCCCCGGTCGCAGTCCCTGCAACTTTTCGTCGTCTTGTTGCGTTAGTGGGAAGTCATTTGCAAGTACCACACTATGCCAGCTTTCCGCTACGTGACTCCAGAAGGGTCACTTTTTCCGCGCTTTCGGCGCGGCGCAACTCTAGTCGGTTGCAACTGTTCTTGGAAATTACTGACGATTTCATAATCCTAAAAGGAATCGGAATCTTCGCTTTCTCGTTTGCGCCGATAGGCACGCCGCGATGCGGAGGACGCGAGTAGCCGGGAAGAGCCGGCGGGAGGGCGCGATCGTTGTGTGACCCGTGGAGGGTCGGAACCAGAATCAGTAAAAGGGCCCGAGTCAGGGCCTGCCATCGAAGAGGGCCGGGCGGGGCCGGGTGGGCGCGGTGTGTTCGGGCCGGCGAGGCCAGTGCCGTCGTCGCCGAGATCGGCGCGTCGTCGTCGTCGTGCGCGCAGCGCGGCTGCGGGAGAGGCCGTGGGGGTGCATGGCGCGGGTCGCTTCCTGCCTGCTGGCGGGGGGGCGCGCTTCGGGGGCGACTTCGTCGTCCGCCTCCTCCGGCCACGGCTGGTAGGTGTTCCAGGTGGGGACGGCGCGCGCCGCTTCCGGCCTGTGAGGCCGTCGCTCTCGCCTAGGCTGCGACCGCCACCGCCGCCGCCGCCGCGATCCCCGCCGCGACCGCTGCCGCGACCGCCGCCGCGTGCGCGGCCGCGACCAGTGCCGCGGCCGCCGCCACCGTCTCCGTCACTGTCGTCTCCGCCGCCTCGGCCGCCGCGGCCGCGGCCACGGCCGCGGCCGCCATGACCACCGCCACCCCCGTCGCCACTGCTGCCGTCGCGGCCAGCACCACCCCTGTGATGCCCCCGTCCGCAGCACGCGTCGGCGTTCGGGCAGGTCCCACATCGCGTCAGCCGATGCGCCCGGCAGCACTGAATGCGCAGGCCGTCGTCAGGGCGGTGGTGCACCTGGCAGCACTGGTCAACTACAAGGCTGTAGTTTCTTCGCATGCCAGTGCACACCGCGCACTTCTGCTTCGCGCAGGCATCGCAGACCGACTGCGTGCGGAGCAGAGGGTCCGCCTGCGCAGCCGGTACAAGCACGGGAAGGCGCGGGCGTTGCGGCAGAGGGGTGGGCACGTCCCAGCGCAGCGAACGCTGTGCCCGCCGCGCCGCGTCGTACTGCGGGAACACGTCCCCGCCCCAGTTCTTCCCGTCCCCGGCAGCTGCCCGCGGAAAGCTCGTCCCCAGCACCCCGTGCGTCTCCTCGCCCCCGGCGAAGCGTGGGCGAGGTGTCAATCCCCCCCACAGCATCGGCGCCCCCAGGGTCCTCATCGAGCCCACCCGGACCTTCCGCTCGGCAGGCAACGGCGACGGCAGCTGCAGGTCCTGGCACAGGCGGCACAATGTCGACAGCATCGTCCAGAGGGTCTTCCCCCTCTGGTTGGCGGCGAGCCTTCGTATTCCCGGGGGGGCAGGGACGTCGACCCCGGTGTGGACCTCGAAGTCCACTGCCAGCTCAACGCACGACACCTCGCCTGCGTTGGTCCACCTCAGTGCCGACAGCCAGCCCTTGAGCGCCCGCATCGCACGGCCGCCGTACGGCCATCTCGGCGGCTCATCCGGAAGGCGGTCGAAGTCGAACAGGTGTTGCACCGCCGGCAGCGGCGCAGCTGCGTGCCAGGGGTGCATCGGTTGCACTGCGGAGAGGCGGCGTCGCTCCGCCTCCACGCGTGCAGTGTACACCGCCGCCATGAGGCGGTGAAGGGCCGCGACCTCCACCCGCATTCCTTCGACAATAACCCCATGCACACGCGTGCAAGACGGCCACCTCGCCCGGTCCGCCCGCAGGAGTTCGGCGAAGCAAGGACGGCCGCGAATCTCGTCGTAGGCGGGGCACTCCCACCACAGGTGATCCGCTGTGTCCTGGACGCCCAGGTCGCAGTCCCTGCAGCCGCGGTCCAGCGGCGGACGCTGAGGTTCCGAAGAGGAGGATTCGGAGACGTGCTCGTCAAAGCTGCCGGTCGTATCAGAGGCGGTCGACGACACGGACGCCGAGGAGCTCGGCGACCCGTCTGTCCCGGCCGCCCCTCCGTTCGCACGCGCATTCCGTCCCCACCGCGCAGCGAGGAACACACCCCCGGACAGAATCACCGCCAGCGCACGTTTCTCGCCAGCGTCAGCCGTCGCTAGGCGCAGCTCGTTCGTACGCCTGCAGTCCACCCCTGCCTGCACGCCGTCGTAAGACGGCCGTTGCCTCGCAAGCTGCGTCCAGGTCGTCTGCCGTAGCCGTGCCCGGATGGCGTGGTGCCTCTCGCCCCTCTCCATGTCGAGAAGCCGGCGGCCCTCGAGCGCCGCGGTCGCAAAGTCGTGGCCTTCGAAATCGATGCCCGCGACCGTGAAACCGTCAGAGATGGCGATCCCGACAGGTCCCAGGCGCGCCTTCGGCAACAACACCGTGCCGGCTGTAAAGCCGGGCGATGTTCAGCATGCGGGCGTGTACGCGGGGGAGCCTCTCGCACGTGTCGAAAAGCGAGCACAGGATCCTGTACGGCCGAGCCAACTTTTCACAGCTTTTCGTCGTCTTGTTGCGTTAGTGGGGAGTCATTTGCAAGCAAATGAGTACCACACCAGCTTTTCACAGCTTGGTACTGCTTGGGTACGGCCTCCATAGGCCCTGGTTTACCCCTCCTGCACGGTGCAGTAGTAAACTTGTAAAATGACCCTTTTACTAGTAAATTTACTAGTAAAAAATTTTACTAGTAAAATTTACACTTTTACTAGTTAAATTTACAAGTGCACTAGTAAATTTTACGAGTGCACTAGTAAAATTACACGTGAATTCAGGTGTTTTTCAATCCAAAACAATGATTTATAGGGGGTTTTGCGTGAAAAATTGCGAGATCGAAAACTGGGGAGGTGTGGTCGATGTGCACTACCCCTCGGACTGAGTTGGGCAGGGTTGTTGGGAGCCTTGATGGGAATCATCTCCCCTGAGACAGCCGCGCCGTTGAAAAAGGATGAGAGGAGCAGCGCGCACCCAACTGGAACTGTACGCACTGTCCAGCCCCTTTCCCCTGAGACTTTTGTTGAGGAAAAGCGTCTACAAAATGAGAAGAAACGGAGGCAAGAGAGACGCTCTGTGAGTGGTGTCGTGCCAAATTCACAACAGTGGAACACACTCTACAATGGCGACGTGAGCGGGGAGCGGGGAACCCTGGCACCTGACTGTTGCTACTACTTCCAGTCGGTCCGAGCTTGCCTGCCACTTCCCAACACGCTTCGGCACGGAGGCTTTGCCCAAGCAGGGATCTTGACATTGTTGTTGCCGCAGTAAGGAGTTCCACACAGCCCATCAATGAAACACTCGGGCTCGACCATAATAGTCAGTGTGAGGTTTCGTAAACATGAAAAAGCGGACGAGGCAGCAGGAAGAGTGCTGAACGGACGAAGCGTCTTTGACGTGGATCGGTCTACCATGATGCAGGCCTCCAATATGTATGCGCCCAAGATGCCGCCGGTGGAAGAGATCGGCAGGTTTGCACGGGGGACCCTCGAGCATCAGAGGAACCGCAGACTCCAAGAGCGACTAAACGCGCCCCAAGACGCTGCACCAACTCCGGAGGTCCAGCGGAGCAATGCGCTAGTGAGGCAATCGATTCTACAAAACGGCACAACGGAGATGTGGTTTAGGAGGGTGCAACGAAAAGGCCACCTCTCAACACATTCTGACAGCGGGCGACACAGCGCACCTTGGATGGTTTCAGCCGGAGGCGGACCAAAGGCCGGTGTTCGGGCATCCACCCGAATGCAGGCCCTGGACGCCTATGCGAAGGGAACCACGCGGTAATCCGGAGTGGGGCTCTACGCGTGCCAGCTGCCCGGGAGACAAGTGCGCTGAAAGGGCAACATGGGCCCTACAAGCATAGGAAGAAGGTGAGAACGCAAGCACGGCAGCGGCAGCAACACCCCAAGAATCAACGACAATAAAATGAAGCAGAAGGCACACTGCGTTCGTTCCCAACACCCCGACCCGACCAAGCAACCACCAAACCCCAAGAAGTACTAATCTCACAGCAACAGCCCAAACAACTTCCCCTAGCACCCTCGTGTGACAAGAATTCTCCAGTCCTCGAAACCCCCCGTGGAGGAAAGGAAATATGTTGGACCGAAAATATGTTGGACCGGACAAAAGTTGGACCGCGGACGACCAAGGCAACTGGACCATTTTGTCCGGTCCAACATATTTCCGTTTACCATGCAGGGTCAAAACCTTGTGTCTTTTTGGAAATGGCCAAAAAAAAATTTCCGGAAAAAAATTGGGTTTTCTTGAATTTAAAAATTTTGGAACAAAAACTGCGGCAATTTTTGAGGAAGTTGAGCAATTTTTTTTTTTTCCAAAATTTTTTTTGGGGGCCACGGCTCCGCGGGAGCGTTTTAAAAAGACACAAGGTTTTGACCCTGCATGTTACGGTATTTGCCTTTCAGAGTTGACCGCCAGGCGCGTATCCACTTAGGCGGGGTTGGGTCGATGGGCATGAGGTAAAAAAATGTCCCTTGACAAATGGGTAGTCAGGCGCGAGAGATGCGTTGGGTTTCTTCTTGAGCGTACCAAGATCGTCGTTTATTGGCGGCTCATACTTTTTCCTTCAACCTCGAGCCACTTCGTTTGCACTCTGCATTTTTGCGTTTGCACTCTACCAAAGCAATGGGACAGACGGTGGACGCATCTTGGTCCACCTTCGGCACTGACCAACCGCAACCGGTCGCGATCAAACATCCTTCCACGCAAGGAAGATCTTGTGATTCCACCACAGGGCTATGGCGACCAATGGCTGGACCATGGCCAGGGTGCTTCGTTGCGAGTTGCTGGAGGGAACTCAGCGGGTTACGCAGCGCCGCGCACTGTTCGGGAACTCCTGGCGGCGGACCCATGCGCGACTACGGAGTGGAGCGAGTGCTGGTCAGCCGCAAAACTGCACGAAGTACACAGAACCCCCCGAAAAAAGTTGGCCGGACAAAAGCTGGACCACCAGAGCCCAAAATAGGAGAGTTGGACCATTTTGTCCGGTCCAACTTATTTCCGTTTACGGTATTTGCCTTTCAGAGTTGACCGCACTGTTGCCCACGACTCAGTCCAAAAAATGGATGCCAAGCCTGTCCGGCATAAGACGCACGCAGGCAGAGATATTCGTAACCTCCTGGGCCAAACGCAAGATACCAGAGCGTCTTTTGCCGTGCAACTCTATTTCTGGTACCAGGACGTACCTGTGCACGACTCTGCTCTGAGAGGACAAGGACGCCTCCTCCCTCGCGGTCCGTCTCTTCCGATGTTATTGTCCTGTGTTCCCACCGCATCGAGCCACAGGGGGGTCGGGTTCGAGTGTTCACGTTTGCCTTGGAGTGGGGGAAACCTGGATTGACGCGGTCTGCCTACGCGCGGGGCTCTCAAGCACTGGGTTGTCACTTTGCTCTGCTCTCCCAGCCCCATTTTGACGAGTTAGGTGAAAAAGAAGCCGGTTCTTCTGAATGTGTGCTTCACTTGCCACAGTTTCTTCTTGTTTCACCCCAAAACACCTGCCAAAACACCTGAAATCACTTGTAAATTTTACTAGTGCACTTGTAAATTTTACAAGTGCACTTGTAAATTTTACAAGTGCACTTGTAAAATTTACTAGTGGCACTTGTAAACCATTTTCACTTGTAAAACCACTAGTAAATTTACTAGTGAAAGCCTTTACTACTGCACCGTGTGGCCCCCCACCCCCCCACCCCACCCCCCCCCTCAGGCCCTTGATAACTTGAGAAAAATCGTCTGTCCGGCCGCCGAGGCCCACCCAGCTCGTTTGACCACATAATGCTGCCGGTGGCCCTCTGGTGGCCCTTCCTCCTCAATATCCATTTGCACTCTCTGGCCGATGGCGTGATGCGAGATCCGAGAACAAGGAGAAATGACTCGAAGGCACCGACGATCGATGGCTGAGACCCAAAATGGCTTTGGCCAAGGTCTATAGTCCTACTTTGAACTTCGGGGACTCTAGACTCCCACCTCGAACTAAGCATCGCCCGAACTTAGCTTCGCCAGCCTAAAGAGCATACACCCTGTCGCCACTTCCCGGGGAAGGCTGAGGCCCCCGTGTCAGCAAAGCCTAGGTCGTTGATGGCTCGTGCTAGATATCCTATCTGCAACCCTTTTTCGGCAAACGTTTCCCCAGGCAGCTTGGATCGCGTGTAGGCCTCAAAACCCAAAGCGAGTTCCACGCCGGTCGTAGGGAGAGGGGGGGTGTTGACCCAACGTAGATTCCTTAGCCAGTAGACTAGCGTCGCCGCGAAGCGCGTCCTGATCTGCTTCGTGAGGAGCTCACGGCTGTCCCTTGCCAGCTCAACGTCATATCTCCCTGCCGCGGCGGAGGCAAGCTCCCAGGGGCGCGTCGTCGCGATATTGCGCTGCGCTTGCGCCATCTCGATGGAGATGGTCCCGATCAGCTTCTGGACCCTCTCCACGAGTACCGGCGGGGTTCCGATGGGGGGAATCCCCCGTGTGCTCAGGCATAGGGGCATATTCTGTGCCGCCACTCCTGCGACGTCGAGTCGGCAGCGTAGATTGACCCACCTGCGGGCATTCCCAGAAATAGTGTAGCAGGGTCCCCGGCGTCCCACCGTCGCAGAACTCGCATACGCCGTCACCCATTCCCCATTTTCTGTTGCACCACTCGCGAGAGTACACCGCTCCTGCGATGCATTTGCGGATTGCAAAGCTGAGCCTGTCCCCCGTCGCGCGGTTCTGCCACAGTCTGTTCAGCAGGGGCACATCCACCCCCCTCTCGAGCCTTGCCTTTGTGTCGTCAGGTAGCGCCACGCTCGAAGACGCAGGCCCTCACGGACGAAGTGCAGTGCCTCCTTCCCGGAAAAAGGCACGGTCGCACCTTCGAACGATAGCAACTCGAAACTGTGCCGCTTCGCCGGCAAGAAACGTATCTCCCGAAGGAGATTGGATAGCAGCCCGACGGGGCCCTTTAAGGAGGCGTCAGCCCCGGATACAAGGAGGGCATCCATTCGCAGCCGAAACCTCTCCTTCTGGTATTGCTTCGCGGCGGTGCGGAGTGAGCTGTACCCGGAGGCGCATGCCGGATCGCACAAGTGCGCCTTCGCAACAAGAAGGACAACAGACGCCTACACGCCACTTACTCGGTGCCTCTACATTGAATGCGAGGAAGTAACCGTGCCGGACAGGACGCACGGCGTTGACGAGCCCAGAAACACAGGGTCCATGCTGACAATGGTCTAGAAACAAAAGGCGTGTCAGTCGGTGCCTCGGCGAAGAAAGTGAATCCCAGGAAAAATGATTCACAGGAGGATCGACGGTGGGTAAATCGTCGACGAAGTGTCATCGACGAGCGAGGGAGAATGTGGCATTGCGACCGTCACGAGTTGCACCACGTCAACAGCGCCGAGTAACCCTTCCGGAATCAAGCGAAAGGCTGCTCACTCGGGACTCATCATCCTTTTCCTGGGTACCACTGGAGGCTGGGCGGAAGAATTCTCTAAGGTGAAAAGGTCAAAATCCCCGGGAAAACTGCGGCCCAAAAAAAAACCCTAAAGTGCGAGTTTTGAGGTATTGCGGCCCAAAAAAAAAAAATTTCCTTGACCCACCCCTGGGGACCGCCGTGGACGGTGGCTGTGGGGCTAGGGTCGTGTAGGGGGATAGGTGCACGAAAAAAACTCCAGGAAAACAAAATCAATTCACAACTTTTCACAACTTTGCGTCGTCTTGTTGCGTTAGTGGGGAGTCATTTGCATGCAAATGAGTACCACACTATACAACTTTGCAGACCTTTCCAGAGCTCTGCAGAACAATGTGTCAAACCTAATTATGAAAAGTTGTAGCGAAAAGCTGGCATAGTGTAGTACTCATTTGCTTGCAAATGACTCCCCACTAACGCAACAAGACGACGAAAAGTTGTGATTTTTTGTGCTAAAAAATAGGTGGATCACCCCTCATGGACTGAGTAATTCCGTAACACTTGCCCGACATGGGTCTCTTTTGCTACTCTTCCGATCCGACTCGCGTTTTCTGCATACCGCGATTCACTGACCTCGGCGGAAGTTGAGACGGTGGCTCGTATTTCTTCGATAGCACCCTGCGGTTCGTTTTGGTGTTTTCGCGCGCACAACTACAAAGCGCCAGACTGGTTGCGCGCTCCTGGTTCTTCGCGTTTATTCTTATCAAAGGAGTACGATTGCAAATACGTTGTGTAGTCAAAGGACAAGTACACTCGTACTTGTCTGGTATGCGCTTGTTCTTGTACAGACGGCAACGTAATCAATTGAGCGGACCATCATCGTCTTCAAGGTGGCCGCGAGCTTCGCCTGAGCGTCACCTATGTCGCGCACACGATGGATGAGATCCGCGTTGGGGGCGGCGTGCTGCTTCAGAGGTTGGAAGTGCGAATAGGCACTGGTAGGCGAATGTGGCGGCTGGACGGCTGACGGGCGCGAAAGGGCGAACATCCTGCGTAGCGTGTTGGCAGTCGTCTTCGTCGCCCACTCGGTGTCCTTCTGCTCAACGTCGGATACGACGACCGTAGGGGGTCTGGGGTTGGAACCTTCGCAGTTGTCTTCGAAGTCATCCATGGCCTGCACTGCGGTGTCCTTGTTGACGGAGCCGGGAAGCAGCAGCCGGGGGGACGCTGGGGGAGAAGGCGCGGCGTGCGAGGCGGAGACGATCGAGCGCTTCAGCCGCGTTTTGCTCGCTTTCGACTTGAGCTTGTGGATCACGCCCATCACGGCGAACCCGGAGCCGCCGCCGGCGGTCGAAGGCGAGTGCTGCTGGCTTTTCTTCGGCGCAGCGCTCACGGACAGGGGCGACGGGATCCCCGCGTGCGAGTGCCGCCGCGGCGCGGCGTTGCCCCCTTCGTTCTCGTAGCGGCTGGCCCACAGCGCCTCGGTCTCGCTCTGGATGACCGGCTGCTTGTCGCCCTCGCCCGGCTCGGCCTGCCGCTCGATCTCCCTGTGGATGTGCGACGCGAACGACGGGTACCGGTCCAAGATCAGGTTGAACTCCGCCCTCTGCAGGATGAACAGGTCGCAAAACGTCAACGCCTTCACGTTCGTGTGCCTCTGCGTCTCCACGAGCAGCGCGACCTCCCCGAAGAATCCGCCCTTCGTGATCGTCGCGAGCATCTTCCCTTCCTTCGACAGGACGTCCGAAAAGCCGTGCGACAGGAAAAACATCTCGTGGCCCTCCTCGCCGGCGACCATGATGTACTCCTCCGGAGGCACGACCACGTTCTTCAAGCTCTGGGCCAGGGCTATTTGGATCGCGAGCTCGCACACCGCAAACATGGGCACCTGCGTCACGAGCCGGACCCGCATGTATAACGACACCTGCTCCTGCATAGCCGGGGGCAGCCCGGCGATGACGTCGGTGTAGGCTACGCCTAAGTTGTGCTGCAACACGTGATACTGGTACGAGAGGATCTCTTCTTGGAGCATGTGGGGGACCTTCGAGTGGCGGAGGACAGCCAGCGTCTGACGCATCTTGTCGACTTTGTCGCCGTCGATGTCGCTCCGCATGATGAAGGCCGTCAGGTATCCAACAGTGAGCCCGTTGATGCACGCGCCGACGATCAGCAGGAAGCACGCGAAAATCTTCTCTTGCGCGCCGTCGACGACGATGTCCCCGTACCCCACGGTAGTCAGCGTGTACAGGATGAAGTACAACGCGTCGATGTAGGAGTAGTCCTCGCCTTTGAGGAGAATCCAGATGACGGCGAAGGTGTGCAGGACGAGAATGGAGCGGACGACGTTCATGAACACAGGGACGAGTTGGAAGTAGAACGTGACGAAGGAGGGGCTCATAAAGCCGGTGTTCTCCACGCGGAAAAGCCGGGGAAGGCAGACGATCTTGAACAGCCGCGCGTGTCGCACGACCTGAGACAGGCCAGGCGACAACGGAAGGAACACCGCGTCGTAAGGCAGCACAGACACAGCGTCTGCACAGAACCCGGGACGCTGCGCATACCGCCGTAAGCTCGACGACCGGTCAAACGCCTGTGCGTGGGGCATGAAAGGTTCGTTGCTCGTTGCCATCAGCGCCATATCGAACACAAAAAACACCGAGCAACCCACATCACCCACGATCTTCCACCACGCCTCGTACCCCACATCCGCCTTCCCGACGTCCTCCAACAGGATGAGAATATACATGTAGCAGAACGCGATGGAGACGCAGAAGTCGAGGGCCGGCCGCAGACCGCTGTGCGAAGTGGTGCCGGTGAGTTTTAGAGCTGTTTTGACGTGGGCCCGGGCTTCTTCGGAGCGCCGGAGCATCTCCGGCTTGATGTCGTCGTCGCCCATTTTGTCCAGCAGCTGCGACCAATTCTGGTCGGCTCCGCCGTGGTCGAGGAGGATCTCGATAAACTCTTCGTACTCGACGTGCCCGCTGTTGTCGCCGTCCTTGTTCGCGATCATGCCCCGGGCTGTTTCCTTCGTGGCGGCAATGCCCAGGGTCTTGAGCAGGAGCATGAGCTCTTCCGTGTCGATGCTTCCATCGCGGTCCCTGTCGAACACTCGGAACAGCCGTTGGTACCTTCGGAGCTGCCCCTGGTTCAGCCCTAGCAACCGGGCTTCGCGTTCTGGCTTCGTGAGCAGCTCGTCGCCGGCCTCTCGGAGCTCAAACGCCGTCGGCATCGCTGGATTCCGCCGGGGCGGTAGGCCCCTGCACTACCGCCCTGCCTTACGCTTGCTCCTCTGTTCGAACAAGTAGCAATCAAGTGCCGGGGCACTTGTGTGGACACGTACCTCCGCTAACCATATGCGGGGGGAAGAACCTTTCAGTTCGTAGCGGGTATAGCACAGATAGAGGAAGAGCCTATAGGCGAGGTATCGTTAGGGCCGTACCAGAAGTTGTTTTATACAGGGAGGGTGAAGGGGTCGTTATTTTCCTTTTTCATCTGGTATGTCTTGAGTTAGGGATCTCCATGTGAAGCACGGACATGTAAACTGTGTGACAGTGACACGATCTTCAGTGTGGTGGGGTTCGCTCATTGCTCAGGCTTACATTTTTGGACAGCTTTCCTAGCCCTTTTCCGGAGCTGCCTTACATGCGCCTTCAGTTTTCACTCGAGCTTGCGACCCCTGGCGACAAGAGGCGGGCTTGGAAGGTGGCCCTCAAGTGTGGTGTTCATCAGAGTCGCCTCGAGCAGGACCGCTAGTCTGGTTTGACGTCCAACCAACAACAAGATTGCATTCGCTATTCATCCGAAAGTGCACCACATTGACATGTCAGTGTGATCGAAGCCCTCTGGCGTGTTTACAGCCCGCCTCAATTCTTCACTACAACTAAACGGTAGAAATAAGACCGCAGTTTTCTAGAGCCTTCTAACGGTGCGGGGGAAATAAACGCGGCAAGAGTTCCTTTGAAAGAAAGGAAATCAAAATTAAAATCTAGTCTCAGGGCGTCATTTGGGACAAAAGAAAAAGGAAAGCAATGGGGAGGGAAATCTAGTCTCAGGGCCAGAGCAGGCGCCAAGTGGTGGGGGGACCCCTCTAAACCACGCGTGCCCAAAGCAGCAAAAAAAATCGTGTGCCGCACGGTGTGGCAGCGCGGCTGGTTGTCGAGCTTGGCATAATCCAGGGTGTGCTGGGGCAGACGCTTCCGGTAAGCAGACGGCCTCTTCGCGCTGGGCTTGCAAAGCTACCTGTGCTTAAGGTTCCTCTGCTGCATTAGGAATTAGGAAGACTTACAAGGGCGCCACCCCCAACCACCCACCACAGGACAAGTCAACAAACAGGCCACGCTGCATGGTTTTGTGAAAAACTGAATGCTGGAGTCTGCAATGCAGTGGAGAGGAAGAGGGGGCAGCTTCGGTAACCGTCTTGACGGCAGCTATTTTCTGCGGGATGAACATCACGCAACCCTCCAAGATCGTTGTGGCCCCAACAAAACGGGACCCAAAGCGGGTTGCTTCTACTGGCTTGGAGGAAGAGGGGTCTAGTAGCTAACACACAATTGTTGAGGCGTTGAGGTGTTTCTAAGAGGAAGGAGACGTCATCATCATACGGGCTATATACGAAGGAGTGAACGCACGCAAACCGGCACATCAGCAGCCAGAGGGGCTTGTGCCCAAAACAGCACGCTTCTCTCAATTTTCCCTTTCAGAGTTGCGAGTGCCCATTACAGTACAGTTTTCTCAGCTCATTCGGTCGAGTGCCCACTACAGCACGGCTTCGTCGATCGATTTTGCCCATGTGCTTCAAAGTGTCGTGCAGGACTCGAACTCACGACCTCCCGGCCCTGTCATTTCAAGGTCATGACTTCTCGACGGTCCGGGTGTCAGACTCAGTTTCGGATTCGGCTGCACTCGGTCTTCCAACTCCAGACCAAACAGCGACACTGCCAACCAGAGCTTACTTTTGACGTGGTGCAGGGCTGGTCGCCACACGGTTGCCACGTGTGGCCCACATTTGCCACACGAAAATGAAAAAGTCGTGTGGCGGATGTGGCGATTTTTTTCGGTTTTTTTTCCCTCCTGAAAACCGGCCGCAATTGCCGTATAACCACCATATCCCCCTTTTTTTGTGTTTTTTTTGGAGTTTTTTGGGATTTTTACGACAGGCACCCGATCCCAGCCAGTACAAGCTGCTTTGTGGCCCTGTACTGCAGTAACCAGTTCTGCTAACATCTGGTGAATGTCGCCGTGAAGCAACTCACTCACTCGCTCAGAAAACGGGTGAAAACCCAGGTTTTGGTGTCGTTGGGATGAAAATTATGCATCGAGTGCAGGAACAGGTCCAGTTACAGGACGCCATCCAGCCTGGCGGAGTCAACTTACTCGAGGAACAGGGACGACACTCTGAGTCTGGGGGACGTTTCTCAGTGCCGTTGTCAGTCGGCGTTGATGCTGCTTCTGCGATGTGTGCAGCTGCAGCGGGGCCGAAACCACGTGCAAGTTTGAGTTCGAACTACGGCAACTCGAAGTGCGGGAACAGTTGGGTTTGTGCAAGCTCCGTGTGTCTCCGTGCCTGGTGTGGTAACGGTCGTCGGACTCGAAGGGATGACAACCCTGCCGGAGGGGGCAACACCCCTGACGCGGGCGAGGACTCTCACCGCGCCAGCACCGACCGTGCGAGGGACGACCCCCTCAGCCGGGGTTCCTGCGCGAAGCACGGCCTTCCCACGGGCAAGGAACCCCTCGGTGGACACCCACCGCAAGAGAGGACAGCATCCAGCTGCCAGGGGCCAGCACGCGAGGGGATGACGCCCACTGGCCGTCGGTCACGACCACCTTTGTGCATCCAGTTTTCAACAAAGTAGACGGAGCAGCCGCAGGCTTACCTTTCCCGGTTGTTGAATAAGGCCGCACCACAGCCTCGGGCGTTAGACACCCAGACACTGACACGTGACTGAGTCACGCAGTGGTTGGCCACTGGTTGTCGTCAGGTGGGTCACTGGGTTAGTGGGTGTTCGTTGTGGACCCAATCAATGGCGACACAAAAACCTGGGTGGTCACCCGTTTTCTGTGCGAGTTGGTGAGTTGCTTCACGGCGACATTCACCAGAAGCTGGCAGAACTGGTTACTACAGTACAGGGCCACAAAGCAGGCTTGTACTGGCTGGAATCGGGTACCTGTCGTAAAAATTCCAAAAAAAAACACCACGTCGATGATGTGACACTGAGAAAATCCCGCGTTCAGGGAACGGATCCGTCGGAAATCGGATTGGAATCGGGAAAAGTAGCAGTGTCTGACTTCCGATCGGTTTGAAGAGCTCCTCAGAAGAACGGTCCCGGTTTCCCCGGTGGAATTATTAACAATTCCGCCAGTTGGGGGTTTATGACGACTTACCCGGGGACAATTCCTATTTTAGTACACTTCCTTATCACCCATTCCACGAAAAAGTGTCACAGATTTTCCGTCTGAAAAGCAGCCCGTTTTGAGTCAAAAACTTGGAATTTTTGGGAAATTTTTTTTGGGATGGAAAGAGCTATCCCTGGCGATTATGGGCAAGCAATCAGCTCGCGTGGCGACCAAAATCTGGCGTGCAGATGGACAAAAGGTCGGTTTTGGGGCTGTTTCAAAAACCCAAAAAAACGATTTCCGGCAGCGAGGCACGCGGTTTGACAAAATCTCCCCACCATAGATTCGCGCCAAAAAATGTCAAAATCCCGACGCAGTGTTGTTTCGTCGGGGTCAAATGTCAAAAAACGTGCCCTGCCGCCTGCGGGAATTGACAATTTCAAACGGAAACTTCGATTTCCACGTTCACGCGGATCCACGTAACCACGTACCAACTCTATTGCCCCCAGATCTCTTCGTCGGAGCTTGATCTCGAGCAAAACATCGTCGAAAAAATCTGCAACCCCGAGAGAGGACATGGAAGCACTGGAATGGCATTCGAAACTCTGAATGTGCTGGGATGGGCAGTAAAAAAAGTGCGAGGTGCCAGGATCGAACTGACGACCTTAGGATTATGAGACCTACGCGCTCCCGACTGCGCCAACCTCGCTCTGGCAGGAAGGGGGAAAAAATGCGTGTAGTGACAACTCAAACTTCCGATCTGGTAATTCACCAATTCCGCATCGGGTGCTGATGCTCTGGCATGTAAACCATTGGCGTAGAGGACGCATAACGTGTCATCACGTTTGCTGCCGAGTGCGCTGGTTGTGGGACCGAAAATCCCTTGTGTGTGTTGTGCATCATCGCCTGCGCGTATTGTACGTGACCAGCGGTTGAATTCCCATTCAAGGCTGCCTTCAGTCGTTGTTGTAGGTTCTGTTTGCGTTATGAAAGTTTGCTTCTACTTCAGTACTTGGCGCCTGGACCTGGACAACATTACTCGTTACAAGTTGGTGTGTGCAATTGGTCCAAAAACCGAAACATACCTTGGCATGATGGGAACGGCTGAGCAGCGGAAGGTACGGGCGGAGGTGTTCAATAACAGTTCGCTTCTGCTGTTCAGTTCCAATATCCAGCAGCTGTGAGTAATGGTTTGCATGAGGCAGTGTGGCTTTTGTGTAACAACCATTCCGCGAAAAAGTGTCACAGATTTTCCGTCTGAAAATTTGGGTCAAAATTTTGGAATTTTTGGGAAATTTTTGGGATGGTAAGAGCTATACCTGGCGATTATGGGCAAGCAATCAGCTCGCGTGGCGACCAAAATCTGGCGTGCAGATGGACAAAAGGTCGGTTTTGGGGCTGTTTCAAAAACCCAAAAAAACGATTTCCGGCGGGAATCGAACCCCTGTGTGGGTGTGGTAACCTCTGGACCATGGGCTAAAAAAACGGCGGAATTTTTTTTGTTCACTACCGAGTGAGAATTTTTGGACTCATTTCGAGTTCTTCGCAAACCGGGCGAAATAAGCTCTGAGAGAGCAGAAATACCGTCCTGGGACACTGGAAACGAGTAAATGACGATCTCGCACTTTCCGATAAGAATTCCAACTGAGCAGGCGCTAAAAGCGAATTTTGGCCGGCCTAACCTCGAAGCCGGCTCACAGAGCGGCTGTTCTTTTCTTAGAATCGCGGGCCGTTGGGGTGGAAAGGAAGGTGCCTGATGGAAAAAAAAAAAAAACTCGACTCGATCGCGCGATGGCTGTGCGAGTTCGAGCGGCGAGCCGCAGCAGTCGGTCTGAGCCTCAATAGGGGCAAGTGCAGACTGGCGATGGGCCAATTACCATTCCAGCACCATTTTCAAACTTTTTGCCCATTCCAGCACTATTTCCAAACTTTTTGCCCATTTCAGCACTATCGCAAACTTTTTGCCCATTCCAGCACTCTGCCCAAACTTTTTGCCCATTCCAGCACTCTGCCCAAACTTTTTGCCCATTCCAGCACTATTTCCAAACTTTTTGCCCATTCCAGCACTATTTCCAAACTTTTTGCCCATTCAAGCACTATTAGTATTACCACCCTTTACCAATATTATGGCAAAATCAACACTGCAATTTCCATACCTTCGGGTTTTACCATCTGCAGGGGGGGGCTAAATACACGGGAGCCAAGCTTCACGTGTTCGGCGGTACTGCAGCCACGGGCCTACGGGTCAAGTGGCTCCCGATTTCCCAGACTAAAGCATCAAGGCGTGGCGCACCTCTTGGCGCTCGCGCTGATTCGCGGCTGAACGCAAGCTCGTCGAGACGGTCAGCCGCAGGGCAGAGCGGACGGGGTTGTGGCACTGTGCTGCCTCCGACTCAAGCTTTGCAAGCTGTGGTTGACCGTCACGTTCCTGGACCAGGAGCGGCCTTTTTCTCCTCTTCTTTCTTCTACAGAAGTCGCCTTGTCATGCGGCCAAGACGGAGACAGTCCGGACAACACGTAGCCAAGCTGCACGAGCCGATTTCGTCCAAGGGCGCCCACCAAAGCGCCACCTACAAACGCTCCGCCGACGTGCGCCACCTACACTACGGGTCGTTCCAAAATCACTCTACAGTAGGAGTCTACTTCTCCACTGATTTTGCGGAATCTTCTACGACCGGCAGGCCGCAGCAGTAGATCTCGAGATGGCGACGCCACAGCACTGGGCGTCGCCCTTCGCGACCCGCCGACCACTGATGACAAAACCGGGTTCATCACGCTACTTAGTACGCTTGCGCAGTGGCTCGTAATAGCCTACAAAGGTTTCACAACAGTCACTGACAACTTGACAAACGTGTCACGCAGTGTGGGGGACAGCCACTGCAGCCAGTGGCAGCCACTGGTGGCTCGATGGCTCAGAATGGCTGAGATTTCGAAAAGTTTTTTTTGGTGAAAACCCTGGGGTAGGGGGGCAAAAATGCCGAAAAGACAGTGCGAGACTTAGCTAGCTATTTGGCCAGCTACATGTAGCTCTTTTTAGCTATTTATCACTCATTCCACGAAAAGTGTCACAGATTTGGTGAAAACCCTGGGGTAGGGGGGAAAAAATGCCGCGACACTTAGCTAGCTATTTGGCCAGCTACATGTAGCTATTTCTAGCTATATATCACTCATTCCACGAAAAGTGTCACAGATTTGGAACAATTTCTGGGGGAAAGAGTCGATCCCATGACAGTAGAAGAGGGATCAGAGTTTTCTTGTACGGAGGCTGCTTGTGCTGCGGTAAAATTAGATGCTGCTACCGCAGGAAAACCCGTGTATCAGTCGCACCGCAACGGACTGACTGTCCGGTGCGCTCACTGTGACCCAGTAAGGCATGGATTCATGACGGCAACGACTTCAGAATGTACGTACTGTGATAGGCACACAATGATGGGCAAAACGAGTCACTGCGAGTGCTGGATCTGCTCCAGCCTGGAGTGGGCAAAAAGTTTGGATAAAGTGCTGGAATGGGCAAAAAGTTTGGAATAGTGCTGGAATGGGCAAAAAGTTTGGAAATAGTTAGGAGAAATGGTGCAAAGGAAGTGGGTCGAGAATAAGCTTGGAATAGAGGTGCGGAATGGGCAAAAAGTTGGACTCGCGCAAAGGAAGGTGCAGAAGTGAGAGAGTGCTGGAAGAGGATGTGGAAAAAGTTGCGGGAGTAGATGGGAGGGGGCGAAAATTTAGTTAAGCGAGATGGTGCATGGGGGAATGGGGCGAAAAGACTTCAAAAGGTGTGGATTGCAACTGGAGATTGGAAGACGTTCCGGCGGGGTACCGGCGGCCTACTGGGCGGGGCCAATTACAATTGAGATCAATTGTAATATAACGATACACGGCGTGGAATTGTGGGGGTCTCAGACTCCCCCCAAAAACACTAGTGTATTACAATTGAAGTGCAGTGCGAAACACGTTGTTGTCGGGACTAAATGACACAGTGAGTACAATGCAACTCCGAGCAAAAACTGAAGGGAAAACCTTCACACAACAAGCGAAAGGTTCGAGCGCAGTTCGGACTCCGAGCGAGCTCGTGCATCGGGTCGGAAATACCCAACTGGTGCATGCCGTGGGTGTTTCCACCAACACCTGGCAAGACTCCTGCTAAGACTCTTGGCAGGAGAGTGCCCTAACTTGGGCCTAAGGTTCACTTTTTCTGGGGCGGTTGCTCAGTATCAGAGTTTCCAACAGCATGGCGACCGCAGTCCGACGAACTTACTGCTTTCTCTTTCTGACAGAGAGCGCTGGCGGCAGACGGATAAACCGATAAATCTGGGGATAACAAGATGTCCCATCCGATGGGCCATCGCACCCATGCCGACGATTGGCAGTGTCTCCGGCTGGCTCCGAAGCTCAACTCCGGAGCTGGCTCAGCAGCTCCGGAGCCACCGCCACACTGCGATTGCCGGCCCATTGCCATGTTTGTGCTTCATGATCCCCGCACACAGCCAGCTCCAAGACGTTGGCACGAGCAACGGCACCAGTGACATCAGCATGATCGTGCTCAAAACCTTTGGAAGACCCGGGTTCGGAATGCACACCAAAACCTCGTTTTAAGATTTCTTCTCCGCTTTGGAGGTCCAACATGACTTTTCCAAAAAAAAGCCGAAACGAAAACGGCCCTGAAACCGCCTCACCGACTGGCTCACACTCAACGGCAGTGCGAAAGTGTCAGCCGTACAGTAACATTACAATACACCCCCCCAGTAGACGGCATCGAGACGTGCTCCCTCGATGAGATCGAGCACCTGGGTGTGCCGTGCGGATCGCCGGAGAAGATCCGCGCGTTCGTTGAGCGGGTGGCACAGGGCGCCGAGAGGAAGCTGAGGGTGATCGCGTCCCTACCTGACGCGCACGTGGCGCTCACGCTGACGAAGTTCTGTGCCGGCTTCGTTGGAGTGGTGCACCTCATGCGCGCGACAGGGTCCGTCTTCGACTACGCGGGCATCGACCGCGTCACCCAGTCCTGTCTCGCGACGATCACCGGGATCGAAACCGATGACGCGTCGTGGACACAGGCGTCACTCCCCGTCAGGATGGGCGGCCTCGGCCTCCACAGCTGTGCGGACGTGAGCGGGATTGCCCACATCGCCGCGGCGCTGGACGGGGGGCCGCATCTCCCCGCCCTCGTGGCCCCGGCCCTGCTGCCACACCTCACGTGGCAGCAGGACGACACCGTCCAAGCGTCCCTCGTCGACCCGCGCCTTGCAACCTATGAATCCGTCCTGGAGAAGATCCAGGACGTCATGCAGGCACGAGCCGAGTACGAGGGGCGAGGACAGAAGGCATGGTCGTCCGCCTTGGCCACCGAGAAGAGGAAGAACCTTCTCGAGTCGCTGACGGAGGAGCTCGGCCACTCCGGCCAACTGCAGGGTCAGGCCCTGACCCGGGCTCAAGACCGGATCCGGGCGCGGATCCAAAGCGGCTCCGGCAAGCACGCTTCGGCGTGGTTGTACGGCAACCCTGAGCAGGGCTGGTTAGCCACAACTTGCCACATTGTGGCCCATTTAGCCACAACTTTAGCCACAATGTTGTGGCTAAATTGTGGCTAAATGTGCAAAAAATTTGATCGAAAAAAAGACCACCCAAAACACGCTAAACACCGTTTTTTGTGTGGATTTTCGTGTTTTTTGAATGGTTTTGGGTATTCTGGGCCTCATACCCCCCCAATAGACCTCGAGTTCGCCTTTCGTAGATTCGAGTGGTTTTTGCCAACTTGCAGCCAAGTGCTGCCAATTTCTGGGGTGACTCAGCCAGAATTCGCTATTATTTTGCGAAATCCGCGGCTTGTGGGGGTTTTCCCGGATGGTACTGGACCCTTTCGACAATTTCAGGTGGATTCTGTGCGAATAAACGGGGGAAATCCTTGCCAGGCTCCTCGTTCCACACGGTGGCCACACGTGACGAAGCTCCCCAACCGGACTTCTAACCGGAGCCGACAACAAGGCACACCGGAAACCGTTCCTCTCCCGACCTAACGGAGCTAAAGGATGGCCAGGTACATTCATGTTCCCATGTTTCCCTCTCAAAAGGCTAAGGCCCAGGCTCCGTACACTTCAAAAAAAGAAACGTGGCAACCGTGTGGCGACCAGCCTGCTGTCCAGACCGATTCAATCGCCGGCGATTTTGAACACTGTGGTATTTTCGACAGCAGGACTCGGTCCAAGTCCCGGGGTAGGCTGTCATCGCGGATAATGACTTCAACAGTCCACTACGAATGCGACACGATCATGTCCGCAAACCCGTTGCACAGGATTTGCACCGACCCGTGCACCAGTTTGCTGTCGGTTCCTTGCTACTGTAAAAAGTTTCCGTGTTCATCGATTACTTGTTGCAACTGTTGCATTGCAAGCAACCTATCCTGGACTCAGGCTGGGGGCTGATTTCACCGTCAAATTTGATGCCATGATGAGAACGCGAAACCGAGAGTCTGGTAAGCACATGACTGGCGCATTGCACGGTGCAGAGTACGGAAGAGTACACTGCGCAGCGGTGCTGCCTGCCAAGCGGGTCACCTCCTCCTGAACACCGAGCCGGATGACGGTCACTGGTCTCGCCGCGCCTGGGCAGTGCTACACCGTGCAGTGCACGGCGATGCAGAGCTGATGCGCACCGGTTGTGCTACAACCTGTTCTGCATCTCCCTCGGGTGCGGCTCCGAGCAGCACCAACCTGGTGACCAGGCTCGGTGCGATTCGCACTGAACTAAGCCGTGACGAAGAAGAACGAAAAAGCGGATGAGTGGATGAGTGAACGTCGTTGCATGCAGGTCCGCGGCTGGAACAACTTCAATTCAGAATGTCAGTGGCATGAATTGAAGGATGTCAAGCTTTCGCAGCCTGAATCAGGACTGCTGAGAGGAAAGGTGAGTCCCAGTCGACTCTCGAGCTGTTGGGAGTGGCAGTGGCAATAAACCGGGGACCGCGGTAGCATGAACCATGTTTGGAACGTGCACGTGACACGAAGATACCCATCCCGTGTTGCGCAGCGCACGGGACCGGGGCATTTCCCCCGTTTATTTGCACAGAATCCACCTGAAATTGTCGAAAGGGTCCAGTACCATCCGGGAAAACCCCCACAAGCCGCGGATTTCGCAAAATAATAGCGAATTCTGGCTGAGTCACCCCAGAAATTGGCAGCACTTGGCTGCAAGTTGGCAAAAACCACTCGAATCCACGAAAGGCGAACTCGAGGTCTATTGGGGGGGTATGAGGCCCAGAATACCCAAAACCATCCAAAAAACACGAAAATCTACCCGAAAAACGGTGTTTAGCGTGTTTTGGGTGGTCTTTTTTTCGATCAAAAAATTTGCACATTTAGCCACAATTTAGCCACAACATTGTGGCTAAAGTTGTGGCCCAATGGGCCACATTGTGGCAAGTTGTGGCTAACCAGCCCTGCCCTGAGGCGGATACCGCAATGTGGTTGTCACAAGTGCACTTGTAAAATTTACAAGTGCACTAGTAAAATTTACAAGTGCACTAGTAAAATTTACAAGTGATTTCAGGTGTTTTGGCAGGTGTTTTGGGATGCAAAGTAAGGAAAATGGGGCAGGAAGAGCACGCATTCAAGTTTCAGCATTTTTTTTTAGCCACATGCAATGTGTGAGGAAACCGAACCGCCCAAGTAGGACCTTCTGATCATGATCATCTGCCAAATTTTCCACCTGAAACCAGTCCAGTATTGGGGCTCAGGCTAGGATATAGTACAGAGCGAAGTGCGGCAATAAGCAGAAGTACAAAGCTGGGAATACCATGGTGATTGCAAAGCAAAGCAGAGCTTACTCATCTGTGGACCTCGCGCATGTGGGAATCTTTGAGGCGTCCGTTGCCGAACTTTTTCATGCACAGTGGACATGTGAGCTTCGTGAGCTTCTCTGCATGAGTGTAGAGCAGATGTTGACTCAACCCACTCTTGCGGGTCGTTTTGTGGCAGGCTGGACAGTTTGTTGTGCATTCACAAGTAACTTTGGGGCGGTGCTGTGAGTCGTAGTGGGCGAACAGGCCCTCGACTCGAGGGAAGCATTTTTCACACATGATGCACTGGTGCTCGGCAGCCTCGTCCTCGCTGCTGTCTTTGGAGACGTCGTCATCATCATCGGCATCGGGCAGGTTCGCGTGCCATGGTGTCTCACGGCAAAAGCAGATCTTCAGCAACTCACCTTCGCAATCTGGAAGGCTACGGAACTTCTGTCCCCATCCACTTTTCCGGCACACGTGGTCACTCAAACCGGCATGATGGAGGCGTGCTTCCAAGCTCTCGGCGGCTTTCTTCCAGACTGCACATTTGTTTGTGATGCACTTGCAGAGGAAGATGGTATCGTACCGATACAGATGTGGCAAGCGCTCACGGTATGCTGGCGCGAGGTCGGGCATACTTCGTTTTTTGGAGCCTGCTTCCTTGAGATGCTTCGTCTGTAGTTCGAAGGACTGGAAATCCCGCTCCATCGTTGCTTGCGACGTGCAGGAAACCCACCTCTTGCGCTCACCGTTGCACTGTTCGAAGAGTTCATCAGACAGGATGAGCCGATGCGCGTCTTCGGCGTCAAACCAGTGCTCGAGACTATGCGCGTAGGCAGACCGCGTCACTCCAGGGTTTCCCCACTCCAAGGCAAACATGAGCACGTGGTAGCTCAAGACAGCATACAAGAAGTCCTTGCGATAGGAATCCTTGTCTTCTGAGCAGTAGAATCGGACGGGTATGTCCTGGTACCGGAAATAGATGAGTACATCCATTGCACGACACAACACACTCTGGTTACCTTGTGTTTGGCTGAGGAGGTTGCGAAGGATATCTCGTGCTTGCGTGCCCGTCATATTTCCGTTCGTGGTCCCAAGGACCTCCTCTTCGGCCCGAGTAGCATTCGGCAGCGTTCGGAGAATGAGCCGGATGATTCCCTTCACATCGTGCAGGACAGGCGTCACAGTGTACGCTGGTTGCATTAAACGCGAAGCAATGTTGCAATGGAAGCCTCTCGCATCCATTTCTTGGAGACTGAGCCGTGGACAAGAGTGCAGATGTTCGAGTCGTTCGTCGATGGGTGTGGCACAGAACGCGCTTCTGTGACCGCTTCCGCCAACACCTCGAAATAATGACCATAATTCGGCGTGGTCACCACCAAAAAGGAATTTTCGCAGTGGGATGCAAAATTCCTTCTTGACGAAGGTACTTTCCTGTATGGCAGTCAACTGTGGCAGGCAGTGGAAGATCCACCATCCGTGGAAGTCAGGCTTCGGCCTGTCGCACACAGTGAGAAACCGCGTTGCCTTGATACCCCCTGTCAGCCCAATGGCAAGTCGCTGCCTTGCTGCTCCACGGAATGCGTTTCCCGGCTTGTACCCGTCTGCCGTTATCAGCACTGCAGGCGGGCACTCGTGCAACGCAAAAGGAAACTTGGAGAGTAGGAACTCCATGGACTTCCACATGTTGCCCAAATGATCCTCGGCCATGGCCTTGAACCTCGCTTCCTTCCCAGTGAGGGTTTTTTGCGACAGGCCCATTGAAAGACCTAGCGCTTCCTTGACGAGCGAACCAAGAACAGCACATTGTCGCATAGACATGCCAAGGTCCATCCTATTTGCTGCGATTACGTCGCCGATGGCCCGCGCCGTCGATGCATGATATTGATTCATTCTATGATTTTCCTGAGGCAATTGTCCTTCTTGTTCAATCCCAGAGTAGTGCGAGCCTGTCGTCAGGAGTAGTGCGCCGAGAGGGAGACATGTGGCAGCAAAGGCCAACCCCAGAGACGCGATGCGTTATGAGCTGGTACAAATGGACGATTGGTGTAGCCGATTCCCGGCTCCTTGCTGTCGTGCTGCGGACTACCTAACAGGTATAACTGTAAGAGTGACGAAAGATGGAAACCAACTTTGTTGTTCATGATTCAGGGAGGTTGACAAAAAAAAAAAAACGGGGTGCCCCTATGGGCTCAAGAAACAGAGACTCGAGCCTACCGGTTCTACGATTTGACGAACCGGAATTTGTGTGGGCTTTTGAGAACATTGCAAATAACTCATAATGACCGGTTCCAGAAATTGAGAGCACCTGCAAAATCTAAGTACCACTTGTTGGAAGTGCATTATGCGACACATCCCCGTTCTCCTCCATTTGTGGATCGGAAACAAAACGTGCTTAGGGCAAAACCTTGCTCGAAGTGCAGAAAGCTTGCCAGAACTGCATGCATGTGAGATGCATCGGACTGCACAAACTAAAACTCAACCTTTTAAAGTCCCTGGCGGGAAGAGAGAAACTGAGGGAATAAAAGAGACGCCAGTGCTACGGAAGGTGGAAAGGCTAGATCTCACCCCGGAATACTACAGAGTCATCGTCAGATTCACTTTGCTGCACATCCGCCTCGGAATCACCGTCTTCGACAACCGGGATCCTCTCAGGGTCAGCTGCTTCCCCTTTGATGGACGTCTTCCACGACCTTTGCACAACCCTGGCACCAGCGTGAACTTTTGGATTGGCCAGGGGTATGTTTACTTGAGTAACACCGCCGCTCGCCTCAACCAAAATCTCCTGACCATGCTGGATCGCTTGGGCGGGGGGAACTTCGTACGTACCACAGTATTCTCCAACTGCGAAGTTGCGTGAGACCATTTCACGAAGGAACGTGAACTCCAGCGTGTTACCGCACAGCTTTGGTTCCTTGCCATCTGGAATGATGGTGCATCCGTTTTCTATAACGATACACCAATATCGTCCAGGACGTTCTTCTTTTTCCGAGAAAACTCGCTCACCCAGCACCGTTATCTCCGGCCACCTTTGAGTATGTGCAGCCCTGCCCCGCGATGAAGGTGACTTGGTCACCATGCTGTCGTTCGCGCAAGCCTTGTACAGCTGCGTCATATCACATTCTTCGAGGTTTATCTGGCTTGCCTGCGTGAGCCTCTTGAAAGCTTCGGTGGCCCTCGCGCCCGGTGTGGGGAGAGACCTCAACGCAATGCCACAAAACGCAAGCTCCGTGTTTGCGTTTCTTCTGATTGCGTAGAGGTCCCTGTCACCGACCTCCGCCAGGTTCTTAGGCGTAGCCATGCCTTTGAACTTCGTCGAGATGCTCTTGCTGATCATCCCATTTCGGGTGCCGAACGAAATGCCCAGAATCTTTCCGACCAGGACCTTCAGCGGTCCGTGAAGAACCTCCTTGTCCGCCTTCTTCACGCAGTACAACTCGACGAAGTCAGCAATACACTGACCCACCTGCTTCGACTCTTCTGCTGCCAGTTGTGCAGATTCTGTCCTGCGCTTCTTGGAAGAAGGCGTTGTCGGCGACGGGGCGGCTTTGCTCATTTGTGGATTTCTTTTTGGATTTGGATCAGGGAATTCAATGGGAAATCAGGGTGCTGGGTATTTCACAAATGCGTGGGGTTGATCAATTTTTACTGAGATCGTGCTTTCCCAGTCTGGAATGGAGCAGTGGGCCGGCGTCCCATACCAAACCTTGGGTGCATGCAGGACAACAACTAAGTGTCGTGAATTCGATATGAACACAACCGCTACTTGTGGCATGGCACAGGCACAACGAGCGCTGCGCACAATAAGCAGGTCACCCCACCTGCCTCCAGGGGGTGACCCTTACGCGAGCCCCCTTAAAAATTACTGTTCTTCCCAAAAACACCTCGAAATCTCAACAGTTCCCTAGTAAAATTTACAAGTGCACTTGTAAAATTTACAAGTGCACTTGTAAATTTTACTAGTGCACTTGTAAATTTTACTAGTGCACTTGTAAATTTTACTAGTAAAAGTGTAAATTTTACTAGTAAAATTTTTTACTAGTAAATTTACTAGTAAAAGGGTCATTTTACAAGTTTACTACTGCACCGTGTGCACGGAAAACCGCATGAAACTAACTTTTTCGGCCAGAAAATGCATCTGAAACACATTTTCTGATGATTTGGACCAGAATATGGGTTAGCTGGGCCAACCTGAATTATGCATGACGAGGAAAAGGGTCCTCGGCCGGGTTCGAACCCGGGCCTCCAGACCTGAAATCTAGATGCAAATAGCCCTTTTAATCACGGGGCAAAAAACCCGGAGCCGTGGGAATTGACTACTTTCTAAAATCTCACTATAAAAAAGTGCCCCCGGGCTTCGCCCGCGGACCCCCTAAAAAGTGGGGTTGGCTCGATAGAGCTATTAGCATACCTCTAGTCTCGGAAAATTCTGCTCAAAAAACCGAGATCGATCCTGCAATTTTCCCGAAAAAGAAATGGAAAAAAGTACCGCAAACCCGGAAACCGCGGGAACTCCCTTCTTCTTGAAAGACGCACGTAAATTTGTGGTCCCCGGGTCTATTTTTCACGGTTCTCTTCATCGGAGCTGAACGCGAGCACAAATTCGCCGAAAAAGGTCTGCTACACGGGCCTGCAAAGAAATGTCACCAACCAGTGGGTCAATTCCCGTCCTTTCCGTGTTGAAAACCTGTGGGTTCCACGCCCGGTGCCCCGCATCTGGTAAAGACCCACGAACCACGCACATAATTCTTCGTCCCCGGGTCATTTTTCGCGGTTCTCTTCATCGGAGCTCATCGCGATCAGAAAACCGTCGAAAAAGGTCTGTTTTGCGGACCAAGAAAAACCCCAACACTTTCAATGATTCCACTGTTTGTGCATTGCAAAATGGCCCGGGAAAATTATCAATTCCCCCGAGCACTCTTTTGCCCCGTGCATGTGACGAGGGAGCCTAAATTTCCTTGGGGCTACAGGGGAGCTAATTCCCATTCTAGAACTGTTTTTAAATTTTTGCCCATTCTAGAACATTCGCTAACTTTGTGCCCATTATCTATAGAACATTGCTAAATCGTCACTTCTGGGACTCGATACCCCAACCTCCAGGCTGCCAAAATCTTGGGTCTAAGTTTTGGTTCCCAACTCGGGTCCAGGTTTGGTCCAAGTTTTGGGCTCAAGTTTCGGTCCACGCGGGCCCGGTCTGAAGTCTGGGCCTAACTACTGGTAGCACCAGAACTTAGCAACGCCCGAACTTAGCATCACTCGAACTTAGCTTCACCAGAACTTAGCATTGCCCGAACTTAGCTTCGCCCGAACTTTACTGTTCCCCAGTCTCGCGACGTACCGGCCTTCGCCGAGTGCACGTACTTTCCATGCCCGGTGCCCCGCATCTGGTAAAGCCGCACGAAACAGCCCTGCAGGAATTGCACAGGAAATCTGAAATGGAAACTTCGATTTCCACGATTTCCATTTTCACGCGGATCCACGTCCCGGTCCCTGGCTCGACGAACCACGTACCACCAGGGTCTATTTTTTCCACAGATCTCTTCATCGGAGCTGATCGAGCAAAAAATCGTCAAAAACAGTCGGGTACCGTGGACCGGCTTCCAGGAGCCAGAATCGTAATGGGGAAGCACACACAGACTCAATGGGGGAGCGTGGGGACAATTTCCGCACAAAACCCCGAGAACGAGGCCCAAACTATGGGTTCAGCACGTTTTCGGTTTGGGCTTTGAGGCGAAACCCGAAATTCATTTTCCAGCACCGGTGAGCACCGCCAGCACCGCGGTGAACAGGGCAGAGCCCAAGCCTGAACCGGTGTTCTACGGATATCCGGAATGTGGCGCAAGCTGCTTGGGGACACAACTGGCGTCGAGGTAAGTCTCCTGGAATGGGGTATCCACAGAGGGTGAGAGTCCCGTATTTCCTCGACGAGCCATGTTGGTTAACTCCTTGCTAGCACGAGTCGCTCAGTTTGGGAATGCTGAGCTAATCGGCAGGTATCCCTCTGCTAAGGCTAAATATCTCCCGGAGGCCGATAGCGAACAAGTACAGTGATGGAAAGATGCAAAGAACTTTGAAAAGAGGGTTAAAAGTCCCTGAAACCGATGAGTGGTAAGAGTTGGAGATGCGTTCAAATCTTAATCATTGCTCCTTCACTGGGGTTTATGGTTGAGACGTCTGGACCTATTCGGATCGTCCAAGCTTCTGTTGCGAGACGGCTTGCCGGCTGCCTCAGTTTTGCTCGGATCGACCAGGATAGGAATGAGTTGAGGAGGTGACCCGCGGCATCGTCAGCGAAGGGTAAGTGTCGGCGTCTTCGGACAACGTCCTTGCTCCCGCTGGCCTGACGTGGTTAAACGCTCGCAGGCTCATGTCAGACACAGCGATCTTCTACTACCCGTCTTGAAACACGGACCAAGGAGTCTAACACGTGTGCGAGGCTTAGGGTGTCAAACCCACAAGCCGCACTGAAAGGGAGATGTGCCAATCCTTGAGGACGCAGCACAGCCCGCGGTGCCCTCCGGCTTGAAGTTTTTTGACGGGCTGAAACCATTACGGTAAGGTACAAAGCAAAGTTCGGGTGAAGCTAAGTTCTGGGGAGGCTAAGTTCTGGTGAAAGCAAAGTTCGGGCGAAGCAAAGCAAAGTTCGGGCGATGCTAAGTTCTGGTGAAGTAAAGTTCGGGCGAAGCTAAGTTCTCTGGTGGCGACTGAGGCTAAACCTCACACTGAGGTGACCCAAAAACCTGAAACACTTTGTAAAAAACGCAAATTTCGGGCACATTACTTTGTCATAACGTTTCATAAAGGGTCAGGAAGTTTTCCCCCCTGACACGGCTTGCATGATCACTTCGCGCCATGAGAACCTTTTCTTTCGTTCTTCCTTCTTTTCTCAACCACCGAACGCACACAACAGGAAAATGGAGCTATAGCCTCTCAGAGACCCTGCCTGACACGAAGGACGCGCAACCGACAATTCATTGTCGGTCCTGAGTGTCAGGTCAATCTGTACCATCACCAGGACAGAACCCCTCACACGTAACTCGTCTGACGAGTGCCCCGCGTGTGGGGGGATGCGTAACGAGCTCAGGGGCCGAAACGGGGGTCTCCGTCGTGAAAGAAGCTTACTCTCGAAACACACCAACACACCACCAGGTACACCACAGGAATAAACAGGCGGCACAAGGAACCCCTGTACGTAGGAGGAGCAGAGTACGTTCCGACGTATGAAAACGAAAAAAAACGAAACCCCCTGGTTTTTTTTTGTCTTCGAAACCAGTAGGAGAATGAGACAACGAAGCCTCAGCTGGAAAACTGGCGGCCAAGGGGGAAACCAAACCCTGGTCGTCATCTTTCTTATTTCCCTCGTCGACCCCCCCCTTCCTATCCCCTAACCTGTGGACCTGTCACTCGTGCGCGTGTCTCTTGGCGCAAACGGGCTAGTAACGCCTGACCGTTCCGGATGCTGCTCTTCTGAGCGGCTGAAGGAACGGTGCTTGTTTTTCATTCATTCATTCATTCCTGGAAATGACACCGTGATGGCAGAGTGAACAGCGCAAGGCTTCAGGGCTGGACGTTCCCGAGTTCGAACCCGGGCGAGGCACTTTTCCGGTCCAAAATGATTTTCGGGGTTTGTAAAGTTCGGATAACAAAGTTCGGGCGAAGCAAAGTAAAGTTCGGGCAAAAGCAAAGTTCGGGAGAAGCTGAGCTGAAGCTGAAGCAAAGTTTTGGTGCAAAGTTCTGGAAAACTGACTCAAATTCCCCGGGGTGCCCAATAACCGCGAGATACTGAGAAACTCTGCAAAAAACGCAAATTTCGGGCACATAAGACCCCGAAACCCAACAAATTCAAAAACCACTTTCGACCGGAAAAGTGTCCTCGGCCGAGTTCGAACCCGGGCCTCCAGACTTGAAATCTTGGTGCAAATAGGTCGAGAAAATCCCGGAGCGAGGGAATTGTCCATCCTGAACCCTTTAGCTCACTGCCTCAGCTTGGCAGCTTGTGACTCGGGTTGTTCTTGGCTGCTTCCTCTCAGCTTCAACTTGGCCGCAAGTTGGCACGCCGCCCATGCCGTCCTTTCGCCAACCCAGTTGTCAGCCTGACACAGAAGACTCCGGAGTCACACATTGTACCAACGCCACGCCATTTCTGTTTTAGGTCGACCCGCAGAAAGGCGCCAACGTTCTAAAGCCGAACGGCCCGTAGGGGCAAGCAGCCCAATAACTCACATGAGCATGATTTTTTGGCATGAGCTTCCGGAGGGGCCGTAAGCTCGTCACGAACTTTGCCAGCGCCCTGCACTGTCCCCAGTGCTGCCTTGCTTCTTATTTGTACCATGACAAGGTTCATGTCTACCGCCGCGCCCAGCGTGAGACAACGGCGTTAACCACACAATAGTGGTCAAGACTCAGTTGGGCCTTCTACTACGGTATCTGAATCGTCTTGGCACTTGATTTTTAGAGTTTTAGAGGTTTGGCAGCATACAACTGCGGTGCCCGGGATGGGTGCCCGGAATTTCGGTGAAATGAAGGACGAACCTTTTGCACGACGTAGTTTCCGTACGGGTCCATCGAAGCCACTGCGAGGGCGCTGAGGGACTGGTCCGCCGCCGACGGGAGCAGTAGTTCCTTGACGATGGTGTCCCTGCCATCGCCGACAGCCTCGAGCATTTTTTCGACGACGTTGCTCGCGAACTTGTGCGTCGTCATCAGCGCGAAGCGGCCGGTCAGCTTAGTTGTGATGGCGAACTGGTACTGCGGGTGCCCGTGCTTGACGACGTGCTGGACGACGTAGTTCCCGTACTGGTCAAGCGACAGCCGCTGGACGTGGAATAGGATCTCTTCGAGAACTTGCACGATTTCCGGCGAGTCGCGGCACTTCTCCAGAATCCTCTGCACCACCCTGCACCCGTAGCTGTGCGTCGCGACCTCCTCGACGCGGCCCACGAAGGAACGGACGATGAAGCTCGAGTGCTGCGGCATAATGTCGATGAACTTTTGGACCACGTGGTTCCCGTGTTGATCCTGTACGCATACTGAAACTTTCCCATCGAGCTCCCCAGCGAGAGCGATTCTCTCGTTTTCGTCGACGAGCTCCAAAACCTTCTGCACAATCCGACAGGCATACGGCTGCAGCGATAACTCCAGCATGTTTCCGCGAAGGCACCCAGCCAACCCTTTGCGGACTAGCGGCGTGCTGTACTCCAAGAGCCTTTGGAGGGCGTAGTTGCCTGTCGTGTCGTGCATCAGCACCGCCACGTGCGGCTTGACTTCGGCGAAGAAGGCCTCGATGTCGGCAGGCGACCAAACGGGCAGCGACTTTTGCAGGATGCGCGAGCCCTCCTGCGTGGTCGAAACCTGCAGGGCGCGGCCGGCGATGGCAGCCCAGGGCAGGGGCTCGTCGGTCTGCAAACTTAAGAGGAAGGACTCCGCCTGCGGCGCGGTACGCGGTGTCCCCATCTGTGGCACGGCGTTGTGCATGTTCGGCACAGTCGAGTCCTGCTGCTGGTAGTGCGTCGCCGACGGGTTGTACGAGAGAAGTACTGGGATGGTGGCCAAGCTGTTAGAAGCTGGGGTCCGGTTGTTGGGCATGGGTTGCAAGCTTCCCCCGGGAACGGGGAGGAGAGGGCTGGTGATGGGGGCGTGCATTTGCATGCCCTGAGCGTGGTGGCGGGAATGTTGGGAGCTCTGCGGGATGAACGCAGCTGCTGCCGCGTTCAACCCGCGGGTTGGGTTCGCCGTGGTGGTTGCCGCAGCTGCGGGGGCGGTGGTGTCGGCGGTGGTGGTGGTGTCGGTGGTGGCGCTGCAACCGCTGCTGGCCATAGCTGCGAGGGAGCTTCTAATCGGCGTTGCGGGTCCGTCTGCGCTGGAGCAGCAGCTTTCCTTGTCATCGACGAGCGACGGCAGGGTAAGGTGCGTCTCGGAAAGGTTTTGCGAGTCCCTAGATTCGCCGGTCGGGATGTACATCTGGTCAAGGGAGTCCGTAGAGGCGGAATCGGAGTTCAGCGCTCTGTTGTGTCTTGGTTTGCAGCACGTCGACGGCATCCACGCCTCCAGGTCTTTCGCGCCCCACTCAGCCACCTCATCTTCTCTTTCCACCGCGGGGCAGCTGTTCGCACGCCTCCTCGCAGGAGCTGGCGACTCGCACAACTTCTCTGCGCATTCATCGGCCATATCCACATTCACCGGGGGGACAACACAGACCATTGGAAGCACGCACTTGATCCTTTCGCCTCGTTCTGTACTGTGCTCCCTCTTCCTTGTTTTCCACTCTCCAGCAATCGTGTGCTGGCGTTCTGCCAATTCAGGCGGCGAAACGTGTTTTTTTTGTTTTGTTTTTGCTTGCACTTCTTCCCCTTTTAGTGTTTTCTAGCGTTATTTATTTGTCTTCGTTGGTTTGCAGGGACATTAGTTGCAAAGCTAGTCCGCCCCTCCCCCGATTTGTGTTTCCAACGATCGTGGGGGCGTACAGATACAGAGGGTGTCTTTCGACGTTCTGTTGTGAGGTTCAGCTTTGTGCAGTGGGAGAAGGTTGGGGGGGAGGAAGTTTTTGCCAGCCCGGTTGCCTACTCCCGCTGGTATGTGTCGACTATGTGATGCGATTCTGTCTCCAGTCGGCAAGACTCCCAGTCGGAGGCCGGACGGAAAAGGCATGACTGCGCCACATCGATGCAACCCGCCTTCCAAGTTCGCGAGACGACCTCCACGGTAGAAGTAGCCTGCGGAGACAGAACATATCTGTCATCTCCGGTGTCGCGTCTTTCGTACCGGTACTCGGACTGAGTGAAAGAGGTATACACACTTAAAACAAAGACGGTCGCTAAGGAATGCTCTTACTCAGCATAAAGGAACGAGAGTGTAGTTTTGTTTTATCCTGTGAAGAGATCGGGACGGAAGTTCTGGAAAAGAAGCAGAGAGGGAGACGAAAAGGAAGACAGGTTGTAAGAACAGACACACGTAGCCGTCAGTCGGTTCTTTTGGTTTGTCCGTCCTAGACCGGGAAATAAGACGCGTCACTGGCTAACCACAGTTGAAACCGGAAAATCATGAGGGGAGGGAATTGTTTTTCGTGGAACGCTTTGCCCTGGACGTTTGTTTCTTGGTACAGGGCGCAAGGAAACGCCGTGGAGATGGCCGTGTGACTTTCTTATTTCCTCCAACATTGCATGTTTGGTAGTAGTAGTAGTAGTAGTAGTAGTAGTAGTAGTAGTAGTAGTAGTAGTAGTAGTAGTAGTAGTAGTAGTAGTAGTAGTAGTAGTAGTAGTAGTAGTAGTAGTAGTAGTAGTAGTAGTAGTAGTAGTAGTAGTAGTAGTAGTAGTAGTAGTAGTAGTAGTAGTAGTAGTAGTAGTAGTAGTAGTAGTAGTAGTAGTAGTAGTAGTAGTAGTAGTAGTAGTAGTAGTAGTAGTAGTAGTAGTAGTAGTAGTAGTAGTAGTAGTAGTAGTAGTAGTAGTATGTGTCGTCTGCCGAAGCAGCCGGAGACAGCAGGCGCAGGGGGCAGGTCTTGCTTTACAATTCTCTTCTTCATGGAGACCCGCCCCCGGCAATCCCGACTGTCCATCACTGTCGAGAAAGGTTTGTGCCCTATAGTGATGAGGCCCCCACGAAGCCTTATACACAACACGGCTACAACACGAGGATGCAGCCCTGCTTAGGTGTGCACTCAGCCATCACAGGGCCTCAGATCTCGCTACTTGACCTGACACAGCTGCCACCCAGAAGGCCGCAGCAGTAACCTTCGCAATGAAGGCACGCGCGGCTGAGTGTATGTAGGCGATCCATACAACAGCTGCATCAGACGCAGCATCCGAGAGCTCGCTAGGGGAGGTGACGCTGCTCACCTGTCAGTCTCACAAGTGACTGCTGCCCCCCATTGCATGTTTGGTAAAAAAAAAAAAAAAAAACATCCTCCGTGGTCGACCGGTGCGATGAGAAAGAGGGGGAAGGACCACTTCGTTCCTACGTTCAGTTCACTTCCTGCTTGTCTTCGAGCTGATGAACGAATATCCGGACTCGATGGCTTGTTCTAGCTTAGCTGACACTGAACCATCGAGCTTCAGACTTCTTTCGGTCAGGTATCGGCTCGAAAGAGCGCACAGGGAGGGCTCTGCGTGGGTTGGGGCTCGGGGCCATCTCCCGAGCGCGAGAGAAAATGAACTATTTTTCTATTTTATTTGGCACGCTGGATCCAGCACAGCAAATACTGCAGGCGCGCAGGGATTTTCCCCTCTAGTGAAAAAAAAAAAAATTCCCAAAATGGGCTTGGTGAAAAAACTTTTTTCACTAAAGGGATTTTGCGTTGCTGGGTGTAGGTGGTCAGGGCGCGGGTTGTGGTGGACAGTGTGGGTGGGCGTGGGTGGTGGGCGCTGGTGGTGGAGTGGGTGCGTGTTGTGTGTGGTCGGGGCGTGGGTTGTGGGTGGTAAGGGCGCGGGTTGTGGTGGACAGTGTGGGTGGGCGTGGGTGGTGGGCTGGTGGTGAAGCATGAACCCTTTGTGATTTCTACTTACATCTTCTACTTACATCGTTCACGGCATCATGTGTAGCTGTTCTGCATGTTCTCTGAATCCGTTTCCTGCTTGATCTGAAGAGGAGCAAGAGGGTAGGGCCCTTCACCCCAAACTTGAGTGGGGTGAAGGGCCAGAGGGACCCCCGCTTAT
>JAPJBO010001563.1:0-38515 GCA_030068145.1 Diplonema papillatum | reverse complement strand
CGCTCGTATTGGGTTGGACCCAGGGCCGCTGCGTTTTACACGCTGCTCAGGGGAACCTTGTATCCGGGAGGTTCAAGTCCTCATCGCGGCTTTAACGTCCGTATCCCCACCCTCCCTGCCCCTACTGACGAGCCGGTTCACTAGTCGATGTCCCCTCCCGACCACCACCACCCAGCTCGCAAACTTCCCTACCTCGACCAGTGCGGAGCGTGAGTGGATGTCGCACGTCGTGCAGCGTGTTACGCTCGCTGGCAGACTGCCCTACATCCCTTTTCCGACACCGCCTCATGCTACGAAAGCCTCCCCAGGCCAACTGTTTGAGAATCTTGACGAGTCTTACGTTTGGGCCTCATCGAATTCCTGACTGTTGGCTGGTCTATTTTACGCTCTGCACCCGTTCACCCTGACTAACGGGAAACAACTCGAAGTGTTCTATACGGGTGAATGCGCACTATCATGAGAGGATGAAGGCACGCATATCCCGCCTGGCCCTGTGCTAGGCGTAGTTTTAGGTTGTACTTATTTCCGAACAACCTACCACGAGCTTATCCACCCACACACCCAACTTTTTCCCCTTTCTTCTAAATTCTTTTTTTTTTGAGACAAAACCATATCGGAAGCACTTAAGTGGGGAAAATATTTATCGGAACGTTTCCGATAAATATTTTTTTGTTTCCGATAAATATTTTTTGTTTCCGATAAATATTTTTTTTGTTTCCGATAAATATTTTTTTTGTTTCCGATATAAATATTTTTTGTTTCCGATAAATATTTTTTTGTTTCCGATAAATATTTTTTGTTTCCGATAAATATTTTTTGTTTCCGATAAATATTTTTTTGTTTCCGATAAATATTTTTTTGTTTCCGATAAATATTTTTTGTTTCCGATAAATATTTTTGATACGGGTTCCTGGGGACTAGTCCCCAGTGCGAAATGTGCCCAAGGGGAGTCCCATTGGGCAAGCAATTTCATTGGATTTTGCGAGGACCCTAAGTAATCCGGAGCCAGTGTGATAGACCTCTGTGATGTGGGCCGCTTCACTGCTCGTCTGCATGTGGACTGCTCTGTACCTGTGCCTTCTCCGCGCTTGCAGCTTTTCAAGCCGGCCACGCCTGCTTTCCCTTTTCTGTCTTTCGACCTCGGTGATCCCTCGCGGGCGTCCTGCTGTGCCATCTGAATCTCCTCGCCTTCCTTCCTGGTTTGCTTGGCACCCTCTGCTCGCGCAGCTTGCGGCGCGGGTCTCTTCAGAGCCGGTCGTCTTCGTGTGCGCTGTTCTGTCATCGCTTGCCTGTGTTGCTGATTTCTGCAACAAAGGCAGTTTTGGCCCGTGAAATGGGCTAGTCTTTATTGTGTGAGTGCTTTTGTCTCCAGGATTGAAATGAGGCTGACGCGGAAAATCCTACCGTCCGACATGGCACAAGTCAAGGGAAACAAATATTTTACGGGAACTAGTATGCACGGCAGCCCCGATACTACTAAGCCCCGTTGGCATACTTACACTCCATGGCTGCCTCGATGGCACCAAATCCGTAGTCGTGGTTAGACATTTTCAGGTAGGAGGATGTTACCTGGTCAGGACCGCATGCAGTTTTGTCGTATTGGGGCCGCGTAGGACCGGATGAAGTCGTTGCGAATACACACAACAGATCAACGAAGGGTAGAACTGGGGAACATGCAGATCAGACGGAAGTAGAATGTGCAAACTTATCCTTTTCTTGACTTGCCGTTCTGAAAGCTGTTGAGGGGCCCCTACGTAGGTTCTCGCATGATTCGTTCGCCTTTGTCACACTATCCGTTTGAAGTAAGCTTTGCAGTTGTGTTCTTGCAATATCTAGCCGAATGGTGGGTGGCGGATTTCCGCGCTCGTGCGCAAGACGCAGTTTTACTGCAACTGCGTTCGTGACCTTTGTCGCGGTGAAGTGGTACAAAGTCTTCAGCTTTCAGATCCGGATACTGCTCAATGCAACCAGATAGTTAGATGTCACTTGTTGGATACCCGTGTGCTGCATTCGAAAAGGTTTGCGTATCTGGTGTTGAAAATTGAACAGCCTTTGCTGGGGAGGCTTTCGACCCGCCGTCCACGGGACGAAGTAGGTGAACCTACTGCCAAAGTGATCAATACTTATCGGAAACAGAAAAATATTTATCGGAAACAAAAAAAATATTTATCGGAAACAGAAAAATATTTATCGGAAACAAACAATATTTATTGGAAACAAAAAAATATTTATCGGAAACAAAAAAAATATTTATCGGAAACAAAAAAAATATTTATCGGAAACAAAAAAAATATTTATCGGAAACAGTTTCCGATAAATATTTTCCCGACTTAAGTGCTTCCCTTATGGTTTTCTCCGTTTTTTTTTTTTTTTCCCCCGCTGATGACTAACGGACCGTCGGACCCGTCCCAACGGGGATACTTATGGAAGTTACAATGAAGGCTTAGACCGGTACGGGCTACATGGCAACTCCTGCTCAACATGTAGAACGTGGGGAGCCCTTGGTCACATTCAATACGGGTGTGATCGTGGTGTCGGTCGCAACAGTCGTTTGGTAGCCAAAGAGAGAGATAGAGAGAAAAAGAGCGCCAGAGAGAAAAGAAAAGATAACGTTATCTTCCGGAAAAGAAGGGTTACGCGAACCCCCGAAAAAAAAAAAAAAATAATAACAAAAAAACAAAAACCGAAAAAAAAAAAAAAAACCGACGAAGACCCCAAAAACCTTTTTCAACCTCTCCAATTCCCTTCAAGCTAGACCATTATACAACGACCCCCCCCCCCCCCCCCACACCGGAAGAGCGACGGCGGGTCATTACTATACCGTGCTAAAGGAAAATGACGAATGGGTGTGCTTCGACGACCAGCAGGTCTTCGTACTCTCGTGGGAGGAATGTGCCAGAAGATTCACAACGAATGGCTACATCATCTCTCTCGAGAAAGCGTAAACACTTTCACCTGGTGGAAGTAGTGCCCCGTGGCGGTTGGTTACGAGCCACAACACACTTTGAAAACCCCCTTTTTTTAAAGAAGAACGGACGAAGGAAGGAGGAAGTGGAACCATACCGTATGGTTTCAAACCACGGAGTCCTGGACTCCTTTCCCACACTTTTTCTGCGAAGCAGACGCACAAAGGGACGGTGCCACGGCATGATTCGGCAGCCGCTGCTAAACGAAAAAGGAGACGGCGACGACCTGACGGGCGACCAAGAGGCCGCCACCAACGCCAGGAACCAGCGAACGACCAGCGCTGAAGAAGAGGGTGCTCGGCACCCCGAAGGAAGGCCCGATCGCCGGCCGCAAGCGGAAGAAGACGAAGGCGACCACCCCCGACTCAGGGGTGCATCGAAGGAAGAAGAAGGTACCGAGGGCAAGCAGCTCTCAGAAACGACCGGGGACCACGGGCACACCAATGCCCTCGAAAGTGGAAAACGGGCACTCCTGCCCGCCCTCGTACTCGCCGACTCAGTCTTTGGAATCGCAAGAAAGCCAAACCCCGCTAGCTCCACAAATGCTCGACCTTGACGACGCAATGGCAGGTGACGACGTCATCCGATAACCTGACTTTCAAGGCAGTGCATGCTAATCCATGTGGTTCATGTACTTAGAAGAACTCAATGCTGAACGAACATCGACGTGGGCGGCATAGAGAAAGAAGAACTACTCTACGGCACCAGAAAGCCCAAAACACCATGTGGTAGAGAAAGTAGAAGGAGAAAAAAGAAGTTGTCGACAACGAAAGAAAGAAAAGAACAGAAAATAAGACTCTGCATTCCGCGAAGAAGACTTGATGCTAGCATCAAACACATGAGAGGCAAGTAGCGCCTGAACACGAAACTAAGATTTTCCCCCCAGCGAATTTTGTGCGCGAAACCGGCGCGACGGCACTTCACGTAGAATGCTACCGGCAATGCCGTCTTGTCAGAACCGTTTGCCACGGGCTGCAAAGCAACTCCTCCCTCACACAGGAAGAACGCAGGCGCGATCTCGAAGGCCAGCTGGAACGCTTGCTCGCGCACAAGGCCAGCGTGTGCAAGGAGATCGCACAGCTGCACCAGGAGCTCGTCTCGCTGCAGAGGCAGTCGTCCGTGGCGACCGCCGGCGCCTACGCGACGGTGGTCGCGAACAAGGCGAAGTACATGTCGCACATGCAGCACGTCGACTCGCTGCTGCAAGGCGTCATCAAGACCCTCGCCCAGTTCCCTGCGCTCCGCCGGTTCTACCTCCGTGTCAAGGTGACCGGCGACCTGCTGCAAAAGTGTTACAACTCGTTCGCGATGTGGTGCTCTGTGTTCGACCGTCTCTGGGGGCCGGAAGCCACGATCAACCAGTACCACGACAACCCGACCGAAGTCCGCAACGCGGCGGAGGCTGGTGAAGACTTGATTTCAGCCCACTCCGAGGTGCTGGCACAGCTAGAGGAGTTTGCGCAGCTGGGCGACGCGTTGGCGAGCGGCGAGAACATCTCGCTGACGGACGGTGATGACGCCGACGGAGGGAAAGGCGAGGCGAACGGGAGCAAGGAGGGCGCGGGGCTGACCTGGCAAGGGGCCGCCGCCGCGGCCCCGGCGTCGCCCCCCGCGGGCGATGCGTCGTTCACCGAGCAGAACCTGCACGCCGTCAACATCCTCCGGGTCGTCGAAGTCAAGCTGCAAGGCCTCGACAACGCCCCGCTGGCTTCCCGCACCTCGAAATCCTCCTCCGCCCCCTCCAACCCACCCCCGGCGCCGCCGGCGGCGCCGGACCTACCCCCGGCCGCGGCCGCGGCTGGCGCCAGCGCTTCCTCTTCTCCTTCCCCCTCGCAGCCGCAGCGCGCGGAGTCCCTGCCGCTGACGGTGCAGCAGCAGGTCTCCCGCATCATCGCCGAAGCGACCGACACAAACAACCTCGTGCACATGTACGAAGGGTGGACCGCGTGGATATAAGAGGCGCCGCAGGCGTATCGAATGCGGAACCTCCCCCATTTTCGCGAGCCCTGCTGGTTTCCGGCGCGTGAGTGACCCAGAACACCGTCTTCGGTAATCAGGTCACGCGCGGAGGCGGCTCGGGAGGGGGAGTTGCCATTCGTTGTTGTCTCTTGTTCACCGAAAACCCCCCGCTGTGTGCGGTGCCGTGCGCGCGCCTGCTGCTGGTGTCCCCATGCGGATTCCTACCGCCAGCCAAGATGCAGCGGTGTGCTCGCACTTCGGTTAGGAGGAGTCGGCCCGCGTCGGCTTTTTGCAGTGTTGTGTCCCAACACTGAGCGACAATCGCGCTGTCAGGAATGTTCGCCCGACGACGACGATCGAAGTCCCACGGGTGGGGAAGGGGAAAGGTGGCGGCACTCCCAGCTGAGAGCAACTGACCCTGTAGTCATCGCACAACGACGTCTAGTATTGAGTGTGCACTTCCAAGATGGAAGGCCCGGCTCCTCGTTCGGACGTCTCATCGCTGCTCTCACGGTGCATGTGGAGGGCTGATACCAAGATACGGACTTGGATGTGGAGTGAGTACTAATAGGCCTTGAAAACTGGCTTCTGAACTCCTCTGTATGCGCCATTGTTGGTGTCTTTGATCCGGGGGGCACAGTCCGCCATGCCTTTCCCTCATTCAGCGGACCGTACAAGAGCACTATCGGCAGGCATAGCTTGAGGCGGTATCGCACAAGCGGCCGCCCTGTCCGGGTATTCGTTTGTATGCTTGTGTGTGTCTTGCAAAAAAATGACGAGGTATGCGACACGCCATGGGGCTCCGGTAGATGTTTTGTTTTGAGCTCGCCACACCTCGGCAACGAACGCCGGACTGCCGGTGGTCCACCACTATACGCCGGAGCTGCTTGGAACTCGTTGGTGCTGTCCATTATGGTGAACCACGGTCAACTAGAAAGGAATGGTCCGGCTTAGCTGCGTTTTTTTTGTACCTTCGATGGGTGCACGACGTTCTGCTAGCGGCGTCCGTTTGCTGCTCATTCTCGAAGAACGTCGTTCCTCGCAACGGGAAAGGAGCACCTTCGGATGCTCTTCGAGCCTGACAAAAACCGCTGCCCTCCAGCACGCAGAGCACGAAGGACATCTCGCCATACTGCCGAAGGTCACCCCGGAGGCTTTGAAACCCCCGGTGTTTCAAGCGAACTTTCACTCTAAAAGCGCCCGTTTTTTCCTGACTCTTTTCCAGCGTCCCACTAGCTGCTTTGCCAAACGCGTGCGGCAAAAGAGAGCGGTCGTTCGCTGGTTGTTGAGGCGGGGAAACCTTTGTGCGCACCGCCGAGTTCTGGCCTCGTCGCTCTCACAGTGCGAATGTTCTTGTGGTGGGTTGCTATCAGGCACTCACCTGTGGAGCGGCGGTATCACCGCTGGCTTAACTCCACACACACGGGTCGGGACCCATCGAACCATCTAGTAGCTGGTTCACTCCGAAGTTTCCCTCAGGATAGCTAGAACCAAAAACAGGAGTTACGCCAGGTAAAGCGAATGATTGGAGGCATTGGGGAAATCGCTTCCTCGACCTATTCTCAAACTTTAAATGGGCGTGCTCGGGGTTACTTCATTGAACCCTGACGTAGAATTCTGGTTCTAAGTGGGCCACTTCTGGTAAGCAGGACTGGCGACGCGGGATGAACCGAGAGCTGACTTAAGGTGTCCGAGTGATCGCTCATCAGATCCCACAAAGGGTGTTGGTGTGTCGTCGATGTGGGCATAGTTTGTTTTTGAAGTGATCATCCGGTGCTTTCGCCGCGAAAGAAAGATGATGAAAATGCTAGTCTGCGGCGTAGCTTTGTCTCGAAGGGTCCGAAATAGGAATTGAACGAGAGCCCAGCCCACTGAGAGTCTTTGCACATCCACGACTTACATTACCTTTCCAAGCACATTCTTGCATACCCCCGCCCCATGAAAGAGTTGTGCTCGTATCCGAGGAGCGACAATCCCCATCAAAAGGACCTCGTGGGCTCGAACTCTGGATTGGTAAAGAGTCGGGTCCAATAATTATTCAATTTGTCGAATACTAAAAACGACAGGCGCTTCGTTTTGTTTGTGCGCTGGTTGATCGTTTTCCCGCTTGTCTTTACCCTGTGTCATTTTCAGGTAAGGTTTTCTGATCAACCACCAAAACGCGCTGTCTACGTCTTTTAGCCTGCAATACGTTTAAGTGCAGCCCGCAAAATTCTTAGCACGTCAAATATTCCAGGAAGGCACGACGTGTGTCGAACAGCAGCAGGGTCAAATAACGATAGTGTTTTTGACAGCCAGATCTGTGTCAAATAATTGTTATTATTCGACCCCCCACCTTTAAGTCCCCACTTTGTCGAAAGAAAAAGAAAAAGCAGTGCAGAGGTCCCCTTCCGGTCCCTCATGGTTTGATTCCTAGCTTTCGGAGTCTCGCGCTCCCTTTTCTCTTAAAAAGGAGACTCAACGCTGGGCATCTAAACACGCCTTGTCTAAACATTTCTCCCCCTTCTGACTACCTCCCCGCATAAATCCGATCCGACTCGTATGCGAGAATGATTCTCGCATTCTTGCATGAAATTCTCGCATATTCTCGCATGCGAGAACGATACGAGTGAAATGCGAGAATGTGTAAACCACTGAAGAACCATGTATTTGACCCGTATTCGAGTCACCGACAGGAATACCAAGTGAAGAGAGCAAAATAGCGAAATAAGGCTACGCCAACTGCAACTTTGCAGCTGGCATTGTGCCTTGCTTTCAGGACACAATACGCCGCCAACAACAACTTGAATAGTGGTCGAAAACACGCTTCACAACAAGTGCTCCGCCTGCCATTGTGTCTGCAACTTCTCCTGCTGTGGCTTCTTGTGTTTTCTTCTACGATGTCCTCTGCCACAGCTCGTTTCGTGAAGCTGTCGGCTAACGTTCAGTTGCCGCTGCCAGCTTTTTGAATATTTGACCTCGGGGCCGCCTTTGCAGGTGCATTATTAGGTTGCAGGCTCTCTGGATGGCAACAGTTCACAGGTACCTTGGAATCCAGCGAGCCAGTCAAGGAACCTAATCCACAAATAACGCTCAAAGCACAAGCAAATTCGGTTCCCGAATTCACAAACAGCTTTGAAAGCCTGCATCCACGAACAGACGAAACGAACTGTGGAGGTAGAGGAGGAAAGGAAAGTTCACTACACAGAGGAAGCAGCAGCTGGAGAAGTTGGGAGGCCCAGTGGCGGCAAAATGCGCCGCGGAAGCCTTGGAGACGACCTAATACGTTGATTCCTGCCGGTATCTCATGTGTTCAAGCATCCCGTACTGTGAGTTATCTCGTTCTCGCATATTCTCGCACGTGCGAGAATATGCGAGAATATTGCGAGAATCGGGGCCGCGACCCCCCAATACGAGGATATGCGAGAATACGAGTCGGATCGGATGTATGTCTACGCAGCCGGTCTTTTTGGCGGTTGTCAGTTCTCATCGGTTCGTGTGCTGCAGACACGCGGCCGAGCTGATTGTTCTTTTTGCTGAAGTGAGGAGACCGGAAACTCCCCGGAGAGATGGTCCCTGCACTCTAACTCGTCTCTCTCTCTCTCTCTCTCTCTTTTTTTGTACAAGCATCTGCTTTGTAGGAAATCCTCGGGGAGGCCACCAGTTGCAAATCGGAAGGAGGACCCCCCCGGGTTGCCGGGCGTGCAACAAATACCAATTTGTGGATGGCCGCAGGGTTTACGCTCCACGTGTGGAACGTGTGGATTTCCACACGTTATTTTTTTTAGCCACATGCAATGTGTGAAGGAAACTGAACCGACCTTCTGATCATGATCATTTGCCAATTTGCCACCTGAAACCACGTCCAGGATTTGGGCTCAGGGTAGTGCAGTCAACGAAAAAACTCTAGTTTCCCTTTCTACTTTCTCCTACTCTCGCGGTGTACGGTTTTTGGATATAAAAACGGATCTGGCGCTTCCTTTGTTTGTGCGCACTTACGGGTGTTTGTGAACGAGCTAGTGACAAGAATGAACAGAAGCAAAAAAAGATGCATGAATCGTTGGTGACAGAGACCCTGGCTCGGAAACACGGTTGGAGCAAAGACCGAGCCTCCAGTGCGAGCTGTGAGCGGCGACGGGTTTGCCACCGATATTTGCATTTTTCGTTCAGTAACAACACGTGTGCGCTATGCGTACGCGAGGAAGTCGAAGGAAAAGGAACACCCTAATACAAATTGGCAGCGTTTTGCGACGAGCAAAACACAGGCCAAAACAACAACAGAAGGTAGAAAGAAGCCTGGGGGAATGCCGGACGACGGATCAGACATCCGATGACAGTGTTTCCATCCGAGGGCGGAGAGAAGGGGAGCTTCCCAGAATTTGGAAGCAAAATCTGGGAAGCTCGCCAACGGCTGCAGAAAGCACCGGCCTTTTAGAACTACTCGGGGCTGGTTCCAAGGAACGAGCCGCCGATTGCGAACGGGGCAGACTTTCGCACTCGAGAGCAACCACATGCATTGTTGCTCCTACTCTTGCTCAGCGTTGTTAACGATGCATTGTTGGTACTAAAAATTGGGAGCGTACTACATGAAACTTACCAAAGCAGGTGAGTTCCGCTAGTCTGCACAAACCTTCATCTTCTTAGTACATTTTGCACTGAAGGGAACGTTTCCGAAAGAATGGCTGTGCTGAAAAATTAGAACAACGCCGACGAGGTGCCAGAGCGGTTCATACCCTGTGAACGCGATGAGCCGGAAACTTTTGCCCTACGATTTTCATCACCATGCTCGGCCAGTTGATGCTGATCGTCCGCTACTTTAATTGTCAGTGCAAGCCCCAACTCCGGAAGTGTTCCTTTTATTCTCGAAGTCTTTCAAAAAGCCTTGGGGAGGTACGCTTGAAGAACACGGCAAATTTTGAAATCTTGTGCAACGTACGTCGGCAAAAACGATACGAAGCAGACAGACCGTGTTTACCGCAAGGAAGGTATCGTGGATGAATGGCGAAACCGCAACCGGATGTCAACACGACTCATCGACCCTTTTTCCACGTGCACCATCTTTGCCAATACATTTGCGAATAAAAGGAAATGCACTGCCGCTCCGATTGTATACAATATTGCAACAATCCGAAATTTCAAGCGAACTTTCACTCTAAAACTTACCATTTTCCCTTGTCTAGCCCATCCTTCGTACATGAGTACAAACGGGCACCACCGAGTATTTCTATGGTCGGGAGGTAGCTCCCACATGATATAGAGCCTCCGGAGGCAAGGTCCTGGATCAATCCCGATGCCGATGCGTTCCCCAAGAAATACCAAAAAAAAAAAAACAAGAAAATGGCCTGGCAGACCGGGTTTGCGGATTTTGCGGCCTGTCGGCAAAAAGAATATTGTTGGTGTTACCCAACCCAGAGTAGTCGTTGCCTTTTCAATTACGTACCACCATTTCTATAAGTAAACAAGGATGGTTCTCCTAGCAGCCCTATATTTTTGATTCGGTGTATGGGTGTTACACCCATGATACAGCACAGGCGCTGCGCACAGGACGCGGGAACAGCATGCAACCAAGCAACAAACCAGTCCCTTCTGCCCTAAACCGTTTAACCCCTTGTGGCCAGGGAAGGCTCGACTTCTTCAGTACTTCCTCCATCCTCCTTGTCTTCTCCGCCGCGGCCCTCACAACGGCTCCTTCATCTAAGCCCAGTAAAAAAATGCGTGAGTTGCTCAGGGTCTATTGGGCCATGACTAACTTAAGCAAACTGCATTTTCCAAGTTTGCTTCCAGATACCGTGTCTTTCCAATTGCGTGGATACGGGTGGAACGCACTGGGAAGCCTTGTTGTTCCCAGGGCTTCGGCCTTACGGCCGGTTACTGCGGGTCTCTCCTGCGGGATTCTCTTTTTTTTGCAGCTAAAACGTAGGTCCAATACTACCAGCGTAGCAACATGCCTTCTGGGTGCTGGCCGATGGTTCGCGCATTCCCTGCGCCCCATTTTTTACATAAGCGCCAGCTTGAAAGGAAATGCTCGACGATGCTGCCCGACGAAGAACAGAAGGGATCCCAAATGCTGTAACTACCGAACCACGTGTTGAACGGACGTGAGGTCATGCGGGTCTACCCCGACACGACAAATCACACAAACAAAACAGGTCAAAGTCCAGAGTGAGAAAGCAACACACGGTGGTGTAAGCGAAGAACAAATGCGAGGAACAAATCAGATTGTGTTTGTATTGTATTTGCCCCTTACCTCTACATTTCCTCCCTTCCATTCGGAGTCGAAGCAGCAACGTCGAGTATTTCCGGGAATCCGGGAATACCCAAGCCAACCCTTCGGGGAATCGGGGTTGTTTGTACGTGCCGGGGGAAGTTAGCTTGTGAGTGAGTGACGTGATCGTTAGACGAGTCTCCTCCTAAACATGCTGTCAGCGTATGTCCGCGCAAAAGACTAAGGTTTTGCGGATCTGGGCCGATACAATAGTTGTACATCTGTTGCATTCGTGTGTGGGCCTTTGAAGCGTGGATGATGCCTCTCGCGCTGCTCCCCTTGAGGTTCCTGGCTCATGCCAAAGCGCCGCCGCCCGGGTTAAGGGGTTGCGGCATCAGGCGTGGGCCAGGGCCAGGGAGGCTGTTCGGAGGGGTCACCACCCACAATTTGTTGCATTCGTGTGATTGTCAGGCCTTCTACCCTGAGCAACGCACTATGCACACTCCGTGTCTACGTCACAGTAGGTGGAACGCGTATGTTGCGCCGCTGCGGAGGCGGCCTACGAGTGGGTGTCGTTGTGGCCATCGTTGGATGACCCTTCGCTCGTTTTCTCGCGTTTGCGTCGGTTCGCGGGTCGCATTCTCTCCTCCTAAACGTTCTGCGGGTTTGGTTTTGACTCCAGCCTGCGAAGATCTGAGCAGATACAGTACTGTATAGCGGCAGAAGGCAAATCTGGGAACGCCGCGAAATAGCGCATGATAATCGGAGTAAAATGTTGCCCGACACAAAAGAGTAGATAGAAACACCGAAGTCTCTCTTGTATATAGTGTTGGGAATAATAATTTGTAGTTGGCAGCGCACTACACACAACTTCCCAAAGCAGGTGAGTTCCGCTAGTGCAGGGCATTAGCTTCCCATTCCAAATTCCGTCAGCTGACGGAATTTGGAAATCCGGGCGGCTCAAAAAATAAAAAAAAGAGTGCAAAAAACGACCTTCGATGAAAAAAGTCGTGGGGGTCCGGTGGAGGCGTGGGTTAGGCCAGCTGTGCCAGCTGGCTGGCGGTCAAGGGCTGGGCTGGCGGTCAGGGGCTGGCCATCGGTGGGTCGCCGCTGGGCATGGTGGGCTGGCTGGCAGAAGTTTGGGGCTGCTGTGGGTGCCGAGTGAGAGAGTCGAAGCTCAGAAGCAGCCCGGAATTCTTGACAGATTCTCTCCGAGTTGACACAAGTGCCTTGTTCCGTGTGATCTCCGGTCTGCATCTACTCATGCCAATGATTTACTAGCACACAGTATCTGAGTGGTGGATGAATTTGAAATGGGCTGTTGGCTTCAAGAGTGTGCACCAGGGGGAGCGGGGCGAGGGTCACACAGATGGCAAACAGTGCCACCAGTACGTTGGTCGATATGTTTAGCGCGACAAACGGACTGAGAAGTGCAAACTCTTTCTCCACCTGAATGTACCGTACCGTTTGCCGGGGGGCGGAGCCCCCCGGACCCCCCCTTTTGGAAGGTTCGGGTGGCCTGGACGGAGGCTTCTCGATTTCAGAGCGGAAAAAGCAAATTGGCTATTGAGACGGAATTTGGAAAACTGAGGAAAAATGAAGCTAATAGCCTGCGCTAGTGCGCACAAACAAAAAAAAAAAGCGCCATACTAATGTTGCACGCGCAGAAGGGAGGCTTCCCCCGACCTCCCTGTGCTTCTGGATACTGAATCTGAAGGCCACACCCATAGCTTGCGACAACCCAGACCGGCCTTGTCACACCGTTCCACGGAAGTGTACAATCGACGCTCAGACCTGACTCTGATCTAGATTATGTATGTACAGAGCTGATGTTAAACGGCATAGAAGCAGTATGCTCCAAAGACAGCTGGAACGACGCCAAACCCGTGTACCCTCAGGACGTAGCTTTCGCTAATTGGAAGCTGAAGTTTCCCATCAAGGTGTTTGCCGCCGCCGTAGGCCGCGCAGTCGCGAGGAAGAAGAGGGCCCGCAGCGCTACAAGGCGGCGATCCCCCGCGAGACGAGCTCACCCGCCGGCCAGAGCGCCCGCTGCAGCACCAACTCCGGTGCTACCACTCACTGTAGCAGAGCCGCGACCTGCGGCGCGCCTCCGGAGCGACTTACGCCCGCCGTAGCAGTGCGAAGAGAAGTGAGGAGACCGGAAACTCCCCGGAGAGATGGTCCCTGCACTCTAACTCGTCTCTCTCTCTCTCTGTATGTTGACACTGGGCACTCGGCCTTTGCGACCATCGCTGATCGCAAAGATCGCGAAACTTGCCACGAAGCCCAGCACCGGTTGCAAACGTCACGAGTTGCAACCACGTCGATAAGCATGCAAGAGTAAAGGCTCATGGTGTGGTACCATAAGCGTACCGACAAAGCACTCGAGTGTCCGACGAAACACCTTGTTCACTACCACCATACAGCTGTGACAGGCCACTGCTCAACACAAAGAGCACAGGTGAACTGGGGTTACCGGCCTGTTGGCTAAGCCCCGTTCTGTTGAGGAGTCGGGGGAAATTTTGAGCATTTGTGCTCGAAAGTTTTGAACAGCGCGCTTTTTCCATGAGTTCCATAGTAGCCCAGCTGGCTATTCCTGTGGACCCTTCTCTACCGTTTGAAAAAGAAATCTGTAGAGCGGAACGAAACGACGAAATAAATTGATTCCACGTGAAACACACAATAATAGAGGGAGTAGAGTCCGCCTGCCCTAGCTTTAGCCCCGCTCTTCAGACCAGTTAAGCAAAAGGACTTCCTGGAGGAATCCTTGCGCCGGCAGAGCTCATGCGGCGTCCCTCTCTTTGTTACTCTCCTCTGTTTTTTTTTCTTCATTTTTTGAAAGAATCTTTCTGCCTTTCACGAAACATTCCTGGGTTTTCCTTTTTGCTCCTTCGTGGTTCTTCTTTGCACCCTTCCATTTTGTTCTAAGTCTCGGCTGGTATTCTTCGCCGTTGCTCTCTGCTTTGCTTTCTGTTGCCCGTTCGGCGCGTTGTTGCGGGCATGACTCGGCGGGAATCTTTCAATGGCATGAATTGTGAGGTTGGACAAGCCCTGGCCAGAGCACCTGCACCGGCCAGTTTGGCGAGTGCGTAGAGCTTCCGCCTTTCTTCGTGAACTTGATCACGTGCTGGGTGCGGCCTTTAACGCACCTCTTGGTTGGTTTAGATATCATCCATTGCTTCTAACGTACCACGTACGTGTCGAGGCTATTTCTCACATAGCGTGGGCGGCGCCGAAGCTTTACCAGCTTCGGCTGACACCATTTGCGCACTTAACCAAGGTTAAGAAGACGACTGAAAGCACAGACACAAAGATAGCTCAAAGCATGTGCAAAACAACAAGAAAAACCTCTAGGCAAAAACCCGTTTTCACATCTCTTCGCTGCCTCAGCAGTGTTGCTATTGGGCAATTGCGTACCTGCTGCCCTCCTTAGATGTAACCCGGTGCCAAGACGAAAACCCGTGAACCCCGCAGCCAAGTCGGCAAAGAGACTAGCGACGAGTGACGGACGTACTGGCACGAGACAGTAAGACTTTCCTGTCTAGAGAATCACGTGATGTCTTTTTTAGTCTTTTTTTGTGTTAACAATGCATTGTTGGTACTAAAAATTAGTAGTTGGCAGTGTACTACATGAAACTTACCAAAGCAGGTGAGTTCCGCTAGTGCGCACAAACAAAACGCAACCCGTGTTGTTTTATCGTCTCAACTTCAAATACAACTTGGGCTCCCTAATGGGGGGGTCCAACAACACATCTAAGAATTAGATGGTAAGGTGTAAGCTGAGGGAGAGTCCCGGCTAATCTTTTGAATTTCGGAAGTCGTTGCTGACGGCCTTCGGCGACTTTCGAGCCTGTTGAGGCCGTCGGCGCTCTGTGCTGCATAGAGCCACCTGCAGAACTCAGCGTGGCGCACGAGTCATCCGTCATCCGTGAACGGCGTTCCAAGGCGGCAGTAATCTCTTCATCGGGATGAAAGCGCTTACGCGTACACCATACGCATACGGGTCGACCACCGATGTTACTGTGAACAAACCACCGTGCCCAAAGCAGGCGTTCGCCGTGAATGATAAAGCATGGAATAACAAGGGATCGATTCTCTCGACTCTTTTTGTTGGTCTCTTAACCCGAGAAGGAATAATCAAAACGAAGTTCTTAGCGGTTCTCTTTTGAGTTTCGTCTAAGGCCTCGTTGCGCGGGATCAATAGGGACTGCCGGGGTCGTACGTACTCCTACGTCAGAGGTGAAATTCTTAGATCGTAGGAAGACGAACTTCTGCGAAAGCATTCGACAAGAATGTCTTCATTAATCAAGAACGAGAGCGTGGGGATCCAAGATGATCAGATGGGACGTGCCGACGTGCTTGAGCACGAGGAATCCCTCCCCACGGAACTCACCAAACCTCCTGAAAAAGGTATAGGCTGATCGGTACCGTCACCGCATGTGCAGCTAAAGCTCGCGGTGACTCGCCCTTGTGCTCGCCTCAGGCGTATTGTTGCAACTTCTGCCGCAACGAGTCAGCCATTTTGGAGCGACTGGCTCGGCTTCTGGCCACGGAATTTGATGTGGGTCAGCTCCAACCCCCTTCGACGACAACCTCCTGAAAAAGGTATAGGCTGATCGGTACCGTCACCGCATGTGCAGCTAAATCTCGCGGTGACCCGCCCTTGGGAGCTCGCCTCAGGCGTATTGTTGCAACTTCTGCCGCGACAAGTCAGCCATTTTGGAGCGACTGGCTCGGCTTCTGGCCACGGAATTTGATGCGGGTCAGCTCCAACCCCCTTCGACGACATGCGTGGAACCCGGACTCCGAGGCAGAGCACAGCAGCAACACAGTATCCTCTACACGGCGTAGCAGCACGTAGCAGTAGCACGTAGCAGCGTATACGTATCCTCTACACGTAGTAGGTGCAGGTAGCAGCAGCACGTAGGATACATGCTACCATCCTCTACACGTAGTAGGTGCACGTAGCACTTACACGGTCGAAGCTCCCGGGCGAAACGTAGGATACCTTGTGCGGGCCACAACGACTCATGTTGCGTCGACTCAGGGGTCTCCTCCTTCCCCCGGGAAGTGGCGGCAGGGCGTCTGCTTACATGTCTAGGCGCACCGGCGAATGCCGGGATCTACATACCCGCTTTGCGGCTGGTCGGAAGACAGAGTAAATGCAGTGCAACTTGCAGACGATTTGCGCCCGCCACCGATAGAACGATGCCGTGCCTGAGTACCCGCAAGACACGCCTGGAGGTGAAGTTTCCCATCAAGACGTTGACCGCCGCCGTAGGCCGTGCTGTTGCTAAAAAGAGGACAGTGCGTAACATGTCAAGAGGCGGTGCTTCCCTGCGAGACGGGCCCCTCTTCTTTTCAGGCGCCGCAGGGAACTGAATCTAGCCAGGCTCCACCACACCCCGCATGAGGTTTTCCCGCAGAGCCTCTTACACTTAACGAGGGGTCGATCCCCCTCTCTCTCTCATTGCACTCAACAACCACTCGCCTCTCTTTTGGGAGCCCCCTCTCAACACTTGAATACTGGCCTTTTCACCTCGCAGGCCGCTGGTTGGGGAGGGGAGAAGGACGCGCCTGTTGGTGAGCTGTGGACAAGCTTAGAAACATGCGCCGATGCCTGCCGCGTTTGTGCCGGCCACAGAACGTGCGCACGCCGCTCGGCGACCTGCTTGCTGCAGAGATTAACAAGACCGGCCCTATTCCCTTCGCGCGCTTTATGGACGAGGCCATGCGCCACCCGGAACTCGGATACTTCACAACGAAAACGAAGGTGCGCCTTTTTGCTTCATTGAGCCAGTCCCCCAGTCCCCCCTACCTCTTGCAACGGATTAAAGGGGGGGTCGAATAATAACAGTTATTTGACACACGTCTGGTTGTCTAAAAACGCTACCACTATTTGATCTTTCTACTGTTCGGCTACCCGGAACTTCTTTTAGTTAGTTCGACAAATTGAATAATAACACAGGTGTTATTATTCGACCCCCCCCCCCCCCCCCCCTTTAACCTGCAGGAATCAAAGTTGAATTCCCACTCCTTGGACCGTACACGTCGTTAAGACTTTCAACACGTAGGTAATCGGCACTGACGCAGACTTCATCACAGCGCCTGAATTGCTCCCGGAGTTTGGATACTGTATTGCACGCTGGCTGTGTCTCGGGTACGAGAAGGTGACTGGGGCCTCCGGCGTGTCAGAGGGAGATGCTGACCTCAGCAATGCGCCTCCATTCACTTTGATCGAGGTCGGTCCGGGAACTGGACGGCTGATGTACCAAGTGCTGGCGTACTTGAAGTACGGCATCGGCGAGTCATTCCTGCGAAAGGTTCACTTGCGGATGGTGGAAGTGTCGCCGGTCATGAGGCGGCAGCAAGAAGCCATTTTGAAGGACTACCTCCCATTGCTCGGCTCCGCGCAGTGGTCCGACACCGTGAATGGGGCGGTGAAAAGCAGGCTGGCCGACAACGACACGCTGCCAGGCTCCTTCCCAACGTTTGTGATGTCGAACGAGTACTTCGACGTCTTGCCAGTGCATGTGCTGCGCCGGGTACCAGCCCCTGGAGGCGGGGGGAAATGGGTGGAAGAGCTAGTGGGGTGCCGGAGTGCAGGTGATGGGGAAGCAGCTGAGTTTGAGTTTGCGCCCGCTAGTGAGCACGACGACGAGTCGAAATTCGTGAAGGAGTTGTTGATCACCGAAGAGTTGAGGGAGGGAGAAGTGGGGGACCGCCGGGAGGTATCACCCGAAGCCATCGACGCTTTTTTAGAGATGGCAAGCATCGTGGACCGAACTGGCGGTATGATCCTAGCCATCGATTACGGCCGCGACGCGCCCTCTGCACACACCATCCAAGGCATGCACAAACAAGTCCAATGCTCTCCCTTGCTGTCTCCGGGCATGATCGACATCAGCTGGCACGTCGACTTCGCCATGGCCCGAGACCACGTCATCTCCGCCTTTAACTCGCTCCACATGACCTCTGCAGTGCCCCAGCACGAGTTCCTCCGTGCCTTGGGTATAGACGGGTTCATCAAACAGCGCAGGCAGCAAGGCATCCTTCCGGATCAGCTCCAAAAGCGGTACGACATGCTGATGAGCCCAAGCGGCATGGGCGGGTGGCACCGCGCCGTTGCCATCTGCAAAAAGGAGTTGTACCCTCCCCCGGGCTTCTGAGCGCCCTTCTGTCCGTGTCCTGCCAAGACCAGCCGATAGAACCAAGTACCACTTGTTGTGCATTTTACCTGGAAACCTACCTCCCGTGCCATTGAGACAACAGAAACCGCAGACACTTTTGACGCTGAGAGTGAGGTGTTCCAATTACAAGCGTCTAGGTTAATGCCAAATGCCCAGAGGAAGCACCAGAACAGGCTGATTCAAGACAGTGATGGTGAATTTCGCAGTGACAACGAAATTGGCAAGAGTCGTCTCGCGGCCAGTTGTCGAAACCGAGTTTTCAAAAGAACCTGCACTGCCCCGTTACGAGACCCGGGAATCCGAACCATGGGCAGAAGGTGCGACAGGGGGTTGAGTGCGCGGGCGAGCAAGCGTGCACAGTGTAGAGAAGGTAGCCCACAGCTACAGAGAGTTCCGAAGAACCTCTACGGCACGACTCACTTGCTACGCACTTTGCTTGTTGTTTCTGAGGCAATCCCTGTCCCCCCGTGGACTTGAGTACCAATTGAGGACAATTTCAAGCGCTAGTGCCTCCTTTGTGACTCTTGAGACACCTGTCCCTTGAGAAGGCGGGCGCACCCAGTTCGTTAGAGCAAAGTGCCTTTCGTTGGGAATACAGTCATCATATCTCCCATGGCCGATCCGTGGCCTTACTAGCTACCCGCACACGCTGATGTTTTCTTGCGTTCCGGTCAATTTCACGGCTGCAATCTAACGCAGCGGATGCTGTGGGTTCCTACACAAGCAAGCCTTGGTGGTGCACTGCACCTGTTACGTGACACGAAGGATAACGTCACTCAGCTCTTAAAACTATAACGAACGGACCCTGAAGACAACGCTTGCAGATCAGATCAAGCGCGGGTAAATCGGGACCCTATATAGGCTATAGTAGTCAATTGTCTTCTGGTTGAAGACGCGGATGAATGGACCAATGCTATTCTTTCTGCTTTTGCCTACTATTTGGCGAAACAGCAGTCAGGGAACACGGAAACACGGACTTGAAACCTGCAGCGGCGAAAGAAAGACCGTGTTCAGTTGTCCCCCGGGTTCGGCAAATCGATTATCTTCTGACCGCAACACGTTGATGGAGAGAGTAGATACCTCAAGTCAACTCCTTATCACCAAAGGGGGCAAACCTTTCACGACGGTTGTTTAGACCGCGAAGAAGTCACAGCCCAAAAGTCGGAGACTCAAACCCGGCGTTGCAAGCAATTTCAACTCCATAATAATATTATATAAAATGGAACATAGCAACCCACAGCCCAGAATCATACAAGGCAAAAACAAAAAAAAAAAAAAAAGAAACGCACACACCCCGCAAAAAAAGACAGCAAAAGAAAAGTCAGTTTAGAGTGGGACAGAACAAAAAAAAAAAAAAAAAAAAACGCTAACCCAAACAACTTCCGCCGGTAGAGAAACCTCGCCTAAAGAAATCAACTGCCTTCGGGTAGGCTAGTCTGACACTAGTTGTCGTCGGGAAAAAAAAAAAAGACATCTAAAACACGAGCCTACACACACATACAGAGTCAGCAGATAAAGAAGAAGAGATACTACAAAAGGAAGGCAGACAACCAATAGTGCCCGCCTCCCCCCCGCCCCGGAGCGTTCAGGGAAGGAGGGAAGCCGGTGCGGGCGCGGACCAAATGGTGGCCTCGGTCCAACCTTTTATCTTCAGCACGAAAGAGCAGCGGAAGCCCGACAACGTCCTTTCTTCCACGGCGAGCAGCACCGCGAGCGGCCAGAGCGCGACGATGCACAGCGCGGCTTCGATGACGCCGTCGACCATGACTACCGTGCCTCCGTCGTCTTTCAGCGAGGGGACGGCCACGGAGGCCGAGCGGTCGGACGACATGGTCCTGTACGTTTGCGACCCGGCCACGAAGAAAAAGATCACGTTGCCCTTCTCCCTCACGCACCAGACCTCCGGCCGGGTGATGTACTTCCAGTACCTCAACACCAAAACCAGACGCGAAAGCCACCTCTGCATGCTCTACCAGAAGGGAAAGTGCCGATCGAACATCCGGTGCAACCAAATCCATGCAGACCGGTCCTACGTGTCGAAGCTCCGGCAAATGTTCTACGAATCGTCCGGCAAGGACAAGTCCGCCGAAGAGCCACTCACGCATCAAAGGAGGCTCGAAATCGTCGTCAACGACCCCACCAACCCGAGCTCGAAGATGGTCCTCCCGTTCGCGAAGACCGAAGAGACAGTCGGCCGGCAGCGGTTCCTCGCCTCGCAGCAGAACAAGTCCGCCACCGGCGAGCCGCCGAAGGACTTCGGCCTCTGCACGTACTACATGTACTCCGGGTCCTGCAAGAACGGAGCCGAGTGCTCGCACATACATGCGAACCGGGAGTTTTTGCGGTACCTGCAGGAGGGCCACAAGCCCTGCTGTCCGTACCACGGAGACACCGCCAGCGCGTTCAGGGACTACGACGGGAAGGTGATCATGGTCAACAAGGTGAACCAAAAGTGCCACATCACGATGGAGCGCCTGAGCACGACGAAGGGCCTCCGCGAGCTAGTCGCGGTGCCAGCCGGGAAAGGGGCGCCGGCGCAGAAGAACGGCGACAAGCCGGGGTCTGCGTCGTTCTGCTCGAACCGGGTGTGCCGGCTGCACCAGGAGAAGCGGTGCCAGTACGGCTTCGAGTGTGCGAATCTGCACGTGTGCCGCGAGTACTACGCGCTGTACGCGAACGCGGCCCGCCCCGACGAGGTCAGCCTGCAGCCGACGGCGGCGGGCAGCGGCGGCAGCAGCGGCGAAGGCAGCGACACTGGCAGCTACCACCAACCCCCCAACGCCGGCCTCCCCGGACACGCCATGCAGGCGTCCGCAGGGTATCCCCCCGTGCACCACCAGCAGCACACCCCATACAACTACCCGTCGAGCTTCAACGACCCGCAGCAGCCGCCTCCCCCCCCTGCTGGCGCTCCCGCGTGGAGCGTGCCGACGGGGACTCCGATGCCGCCGCCCGCTGCGCAGCCGCAGGTGGCGGCGGGGATGGTGACTGGGATGGTGCTGTCCGCGCCGGCGAACCAGAAGTCCGCGATCCCGATCATCACGAAGGAGGGCCCGGTGCCCCTGGGCCTCTTCCCCGCCGCGCTGCAGGCCGCCGTGCAGGCCGCCCAAATCGCGCACTCGATGCACAACTCCGGCTCGGCGATGCCCTTGCAACCGCCCATGCACATGACCACCAGCTACAACAACCACCAGTACCCGAGCTACCCGCCTCCGCAGCACGCGGGGCAGCCGATGCCATACCCGCAGCCGCCGGCCCCATACCAGCCGCCGCCCCCCCCGCAGCAGCAGCAGGAGGTCCGCAACATCCCCTACGCCGCGTCCGAGCCGTCGACGCCGCCCCGGTCGCCCTACAAGGCGCCGGTGCAGTCGGCGTACCCGTCGTCGAACACCAACAACCCGTACCCGCCACCCCTCTCGCAGGAAGCGAGCTTCACGAGCGGACTGCCCAGCACCACGTCCTTCCACCAAACGCCCTCGTTCCACACCCCATACGCGCCCATCCCCGCGGGACCGCACCCTTACATGCAGCAGGCCTCCCTGCCCCACACTTGGAGCGAAGTATGTGTTTTTCCAGCGAGCTACGAGGGTCGAAAAAAAAAATACAAACCTGCCCCTTTTTCTTTTTTAGAAACATTTTTTTTTCTCCTTTTCCTCCTTTACTTTGATCATAGGTGTCACGGCCAAGTTTTGGCAGCCGCTGCTCTACCAAGTGCATGCTAATCCATGTGGTTCATGTACTTAAAAGAACTCAATGCTTAACAACCGAGGGCAAGCAGCTCTCAGAAACGACCGGGGACCGCGGGCACGCCAATGCCCTCGAAAGTGAAAAACGGGCACACGTGCCCGCCCTCGTACTCGCCGACTCAGTCTCTGGAATCGCAAGAAAGCCAAACCCCGCTAGCTCCACAAATGCTCGACCTTGACGACGCGATGGCAGGTGACGACGTCATCCGATAACCTGACTTTCAAGGCAGTGCATGCTAATCCATGTGGTTCATGTACTTAAAAGAACTCAATGCTTAACAAAATTTGACGTGGGCGGCTTTGGATTTACATCTGAATGACACCTCAATACAAAAAAGTTGTCGACAACTAACAAGTAAAATAGTAAAACAAAACTACGCATTTCTTTTGTACAAGCACCTGCTTTGTAGGAAATACTTGAGGAGACTGCCAGCTGCAAAAGATCAAAGGAGGTAAATGTGCTGTAGCCCACACGAAACACAGGTGAATCTGGGTTCAGTGGCGGGCGTAAGGAAGTCAACAAAAAAGACCCTGTATTGTTTCTCCCCCTCTAGCCTCCTTCGAAGTAAGCACAAGGCAGCCCCTCGAGTATTTTTCACACACAAGCGCCAGCTCGGAAGAAAATGCCCGACGATTCTGCCAGACAAGGCACCGAAGGAATCCCGTGTGCTGTAACTACCGAACCACGTGTTGAACGGACGCGAGGTCATGCGGGTCTACCCCTACACGACTAATCACACAAACAACAAGAGAGTCCAAGTCTCAACGCAGGTCCATCCGCGAGTAACGCTAGAATATTGTCTCAACGCAGGTCCATCCGCGAGTAACGCTAGAATATTGCGATGGCACTATAAAAATGCGTTGTTTCCGACAACATACGTCTATGTCCACAGAGCTCTGGGTTTCACGCGTTGTGCACAACACCTCTCACCCCCACAGGTAAAGCGCACTGCTCCCGCACACCATCACCGTACGCTTCTGGCTCCAGCGTTCGGAAGCGAAACTCTTGTCTTCCAGCCGTCTGAAAACAGCATTGCGACCCACTCGTTCGTGAACCACGCGGGCTGAGCTGTTCTTTCCGGGTAAAGGGCGGTTCAGGGGGTCGCAAGGGAGCAAAAGCACATGCTCGTGCAAAGAGGGCATCGCACAGCTGTGAAGGACGGCCGGGGAGGGTGGATCGCCGACCAACAACGGAGGCCCTGCAGCTGCGCGAGGCAAACTCCGTCACAGAGTCGGGAAGGCATCCCTCCACAGCAGGGTTGCGATGTTTTCCTGCTGGAACCGGCCAAGTATAGCCGGATGCAGAGGTTTTCAACCCGCCGGCACGCGCTGCAAATCAGAGCTGGAGTAGAAGACCCACCACGAACCTGCATGCCGGGCTGCGTCGAGACGATTAAAAAAGGAAAAGGACAATAGCGGGTCTTGCTCTGGTGTTGCACGACGTCTTGCAATAACGCGTGCATAGCGGCAGAAGTTCACCTCCGCCCGGATTACCATCGAGGAGGGATTCCTGCCGATTCGCTCCGTGCTTCCACTCGTGCTGGCAGGGAACCAACATGGCTCGTCGAGGAAGTACTGGACTCTGGGTAGATACCCCATTTTAGACGACTTTCACTGCAGCAAAAGCGTTCAAAGAAAAAGGACTTGCACTCCAAAAAGAGGGGGGAAAAACGGGTCGACCACCACCGGGTGGACTAGTCTGACACTTGCTGTCATCAGGGAAAAGTAAAAGAGCCAAACAAACTCTTACTACAAAGACTTAATTTAAATTCTTTTAACGGATCATTGGAAATGTTCGGAGTCGCCTGACACGGACCACAGCAACGAAATCTGGTTTCAGTGCGTGGTTGCATCGTTCAGCAGTACTCTCGCTCTTAGGAAGTACACGAAAAGCGATGTTCAAACGGTACCAAGAAGACAGTCACCTACTGTGGCACCATACTGAGGAGGGCCTACCGAAGTGAGGTTAATGGCTGATGACGAACAACAAAGGTACCCACCGTTCATACCTCATGCAACCACCACTTTTAAGAACACTCAGAGCACAAAGGATATCTTCTCATATTGACGAACGTCACCCCGGAGACCTTAAACCCCCGGAGTTTCAAGCGAAACTTCACTCCAAAAAAGAAATTACACAGCGCAGTGGATCTGGTGTCGGTCACAAAAGCTAAAACGCGAAGTTACACGGATGCGCAACCCCGTGTGACAGTAAACAGAAAAGTAAAAACGACTCAACGTATGAAAAGGAATGACGACACGCCCTGCCCAGACCCTGCTCTAACAGCACGAAGGAAGCCTCCCCCTCACAAGTCAAACGGACGGAGGCTTCGAAAAACCGACCGCTTGGTACAAAAACAGTCTAGAAAATGCTTCAATCATCTGTAGCTCGACGGTCAAGCATTTTGAAAATGCCCAAATAAACCAAAAAAAAAAAAAAGCCGGGGTTGAAAACACCGAAAGCGCTGGAGATGCGTAAACCTCGGGAGACACTGCTCCTGAATGCGATGTGCACACCTTTCGCGTGGGAGAGTAGCTGTCCGACAAAGACCACCCCCGGTAGTCTGACACTTCGTTGTGTCAAAAGTCGCTTCACTTTATGAGGCAGGGAAAAGAGGTGAAAAAAAAAGCATTCTATCCTAAGCCTTTCTCGCCGGTAGAGAACCTGCCGCAAGAAAATCAACCACGTCGTAGCCTGACACGTGTTGTCGTCGGGGGGGGAAGAAATAGTCGTCCGGGAGACTCTTAAAATACCGGACTCTTACAACCGCACAAAACTCTAGAAAAAACGCAAAACGAAAAAAAGAAGGCGGGGTTTCTTCTCTTGCATCTCCCCCTCTCACCCCCCCCCCCCCCCCCCCCCAGGGATTTATACGCCGGTCTAGATGGGCGGGTCACCCGTCCATCCTCAAAAAAAAAAAAAAAAAAAAAAAAAACCACGGGCTGGCGGGTGTGGGTAGGCTACCACAGCAGTCATAGGGGGTCATGGGGGGGCCCATAGGGGGTCCATAGGGGGGTCATGGGGGGGTCCATAGGGGGTCCCAGGGGGGTCATAGGGGGGGGGGGGGGTCATGGAGGCGAGCAAGCGGCCCAACCCGGCGAGACACAGCCGAACTTCCAACCGCAGTGGTGGATTCTATCACGCCCAACTCAGGATGGGGCCGGGACAATGCCGGGGAAAAGGAAGGACATGCTAGGGCAACATACGTTGTTCAGCTCCTGGAAGAGACAGTGCACGGCACTGTATTCTCCAACTCTTCCTTGTAATCCAACTGCTGTGTTTTCCCCCTCACGCGCCCTTTGCCGGACAACTGCTGGTTCTCCCACCTCTCTGCTGCACCCTCCACCCTCTGGAACATCTGGCTCGGAATCTATACACGGTGCGCAGTGATGCACGGTGATGCACAGTGATCCACGCTAGTGCGGTGTGCACAGTGACACGATAGCGCATGGTGGTGCATAGTGATCCACAGTGGAGGACAGTGGTGGCACTAATTTTCGGGCCCTCAACGACTTTGCAGGGCTGGCTGGGGTGGCTGGACAGGCTGGACCACCACTGGGGGGGGGGGGTCTGGGGGGTCGACAAACACGTGCTCGGCACCCCGGTGCAAAAGACGGGTACCCGTCCATCTACATGGACTATTGCTCTAGGCCGAAATCCCCTTATAAATCCCTGCCCCCCCCTCTCCAAAAAAAAAAAAAAGAAGAAAGAAACGATCTAGAAAGAAAAGCTAAAGCGCAAGAAAGAACTGAAACCTCCCACACACAAGCACCTGCTTACAGCTCCACAGCGGGGTTGTCAGCAAGGTCCGTGGGACGCAATGACCGAATATGAACCAAACCGAACGAGTGCACGCGATGGCCAGTTTTTCACGAACACAACGTGGGCGGCACCGACTTCTCCTCACTGTGGACCTCGGAGTCCAGCAATACCATGATAAAGAAAGAAAAGCTTCTGAATGCTGTCACCAAAGGCACGAAAAGACGCAGGCACTAAATGCTGTTGTCGACCACGAAAAGTAAAAGAATAAATCGCACCTGCGCATTTCTTTCGAAGATGCACCCCCCGCAAAACCATACCAAAGCCTGCTGACCAACCGGACGTTCTCCAACTCTCTTTTGAGATACGAGCATTTTTTTTATTTTAGCCTGAGGAGATTGAACCGCCCAAGTAGGACCTTCTGATCATGATTCATTTGCCAAAGTTGCCACCTGAAACCACGTCCAGGATTTGGGCTCAGAGGGTACGTGCGGGCACGAAAACTCTAGTTTCTCTTTCTACTTTCTCCTACTCTTGCGGTGTACGGGTTCCTACAAGCCACATGCAATAGCAATCTGTGAGGAAACTGAACCGCATGAGTATGATCAATTGCCACTTGAAACCACGTCCAGGATTTGAGTTCAGGGTAGTGCGGTCAGCAAAGAAACTGTAGGTTTCCCTTTGACTTCTACTTCTTTTGGTGGTGTCTCGTTACTTTTCTTTGTTCACGCCACAAACGACAGGCAAAGTCTAGCCTGCACGATACGATCCCCCAACACTTCATCTCTCGCAACATGGTTCGACATTTGCGAATGTGGTGTCGGTCGCATTAAGCACGTTCCTTCACTCATCCCAGGCTGGTTAATGAAAGGTGTTTCCAGCCCGGAGCCCGGGAAACATCTCTGCCGAAGACCTGGATTCCTCTCAGTTTCGGAGCGTACCAGAGTGGCTCTGCGTATCGCCCGAATCTTACCCATCGCCGACGAGTTTAAAGGATAGTACGAAGCTGTTATCTTGTCTTGTAACAGAGGGAGCTGCGCAGGGCTTGCGCCATCACTGCCGTATGAGACGTAGAGTTGACCGCGACAATAATTTCTTACTATAAATTCTGGCTATAAGGGAATTAAATTTGTTTTGCTGGCTGTAAGGGAATGCAATTGTTTTTGCTGGCTCGAAGGGAATTAAGTTTGTTTAGTTGTATAAGCACCTGCTTTGTAGGAAATACTTGAGGAGGCTGCCAGTTGCAAAAGACCAAAGGAGGTAAATGTGCTGTAGCTCACACGAAACACAGGTGAATCTGGGTTCAGTGGCGGTCGTAAACGTTCAACAAAAAAGACCCATTTTGTAGTTGTATTGTTTCTCCCCCTCTAGCCTCCTTCGAAGTAAGCACAAGGCAGCCCCTCGAGTATTTTTGTATAAGCACCTGCTTTGTAGGAAATACTTGAGGAGGCTGCCAGTTGCAAAAGATCAAAGGAGGTAAATGTGTTGTAGCCCACACGAAACACAGGTGAATCTGGGTTCAGTGGCGGGCGTAAGCGTTCAACAAAAAAGACCCATTTTGTAGTTGTATTGTTTCTCCCCCTCTAGCCTCCTTCGAAGTATGCACAAGGCAGCCCCTCGAGTATTTTTGTATAAGCACCTGCTTTGTAGGAAGTACTTGAGGAGGCTGCCAGTTGCAAAAGATCAAAGGAGGTAAATGTGCTGTAGCCCACACGAAACACAGGTGAATCTGGGTTCAGTGGCGGGCGTAAGCGTTCAACAAAAAAGACCCATTTTGTAGTTGTATTGTTTCTCCCCCTCTAGCCTCCTTCGAAGTAAGCACAAGGCAGCCCCTCGAGTATTTCTGGCTCGAAGGGAAATACCCCTAAATTTTCTTTATAAGTGCCGGAGGCCTGGTGTACCTCGGAACGTCGCTAACGGTCGTCAACTGGCACGCAGGCCAGGACGCCCCCTCCCTCCGTGGTTAGTGACCAGTCAGTGCTGCCTAGCGAGTCGCAGTCACAATCAGGGCGAGTGCCCTGAGTTTTTTAACTGATTGCTCAGACACGGTTGCAGGGGCCTTCTCCCCGTGACGGATTCGCCGGTGCTCTAGTAGCACGGGTGGTCCTGGCTGTGACGAGCTACGAACAGCCGCCTGACAAACCAGACTCACACCGCAGTCCTGTCTGCAGACACTCAAGTTCCACGCTGATGATGGTCCGCCTTATGTGTCCGCGGCTTAAAGGACCGAAACACGGCGCAGACGGGACCAGTGCGGTGTTGAGCACATACCCATTCCAAGCACGTTCTTGCAAACTCCCTCCGTGGTTAGTGAGAAGCTGACACCCAGCCCAGAGCCCCGGAAGCTCCCCAAAGCATTGATTTATTATCGGGGGGCAACCTTTTTGAACGTGAGTACAAGTTCTTTTCGAAGGAGTTCCTGAGCGGCTGCAGAGGTCGGCTAATCGATAATAAAAGAATCTTCATTTTCTTTTCACGTGCTGTAGAAAATGATGACTTCCTTTTTATTAACCAGCCTGCAATCCCCCCCCTCCCCAGCTGTACGTATCCCGGAACGAACAACGGTTGCACATGAAGAGGACTTCCCCGTTCACGAGCGAATGCCAAACCGAACAACGAGGTGCGCGCGGTGGAAAATAGAAGAAGTGGGGCCTAGTGTGCCTCACGGCTTCATGTATTTGTCCGCTCGCTTCTTCTTTTCTCCGAAAAAGACTTGATGCTGACATCAAACGCGGCGTTTCTGCCTAACCATTATACCAGTTTCCTTCACCCCATCCCTCCTTTTCTGTTGCGTGCGCTCCCTCGTGCAGCATACCTTTTTGTTTGCTCGTCGGGCCGCGGCACTCCTTCCGACCGGGTATCGTAGTAATGGAGCTTCACCAGCTTCGACTGACACCATTTGCGCACTTGACCACGGTTAAGAAGACGACTGAAAACATAGACACAAAGATAGCTCAAAGCATTTGCAGAACAACACGAAGAGCCTCGAGGCAAAAACCCGTTTTCACATTTCTCTGGCGGTAAACTGTGGCCAGGTCGTACTGAACCCAGAAACCATGCTATTTCGGGCCCTGTTTCGTGCACTCGTAAGTTTCAACGTGGGAAGACTCGACGCAGTCGCTTTGGCCACTTTCCCCAACAAGATTTCGACCACACACCGGGAAAGTCTAACTGACACGTTCCCACCATCTTTCATTTTGAACGGGACCCCCTGAAAGTTCGTGCGGGTACCGGGCCGAATTGGTAGTGCTTGCCTGTTGACCACCAATTCGAATTAATTTTGGATCCGCTAAAGGTCCCCCCCGAGGGCGAAAAAGGACTTTTCTACAGAGGGAGGAAAAGCTATATAAATCCCTGCAACCGGAGAATCCGGACCTTTACAACCGCAAAAAACGATTGAAATGACACAAAAGCGCGTGGGGGGGCCCAAGACTAAATTCAAAGCGAGTTTCTTCTTGGTGTCGGTCGCAACACTTACAAACATGGCTAGCCGTAGTTATAGTGTATAAGCATACCTACTACCCTCATACTACCCGCACTACAGCCTCAATGGTCAACTGGAGACCCTAAAACACCTAACCTCTAAACCACAATAAACGCTAAAAGGAGGGCCTACCGTATGAAGGGTATTCGGATAATGGCCGCCAACAACGATCACAAAATTACCTCGACTTGTGTATAACCAGCACCTTCAAGACCACGCAGCGTTTAAGGGATACCCCATGCTGCCGAAGGTCACCCGGAGACTCTATTTCCCCGGAGTTCCAATCGCATCTTCACTCTGAAAGCAGATGAAACGGTCTAAAAAGAATGAGGCTCGGTCGGTCGAAAGGAAAACCCGCGTTTCTTCGGCAGGTTCTGCACTAGGGTTCGCGCTCTTTTTTTTTCTTCTTCGTCTCTTCTTTCGGTTCCCGACCAAAACTTCCACTCTTCTTCTTTTACATAAGCGCCAGCTTGAAAGGAAATGCTCGACGATGCTGCCCGACAAAGAAACAGAAGGGATCCCAAGCGCTGTAACCACCGAACCACGTGTTGAACGGACGTGAGGTCATGCGGGTCTACCCCTACACGGCAAATCATACAAACACAACAGGTCAAAGTCCTGAGTGAGAAAGCAACACGCGGTGATGTAAGCGAAGAACAAATCAGATTGTGTTTGTATTGTATTTGCCCCTTACCTCTATATTTCCTCCCTTCCATTCGGAGTCGAAGCAGCTACGTCGAGTATTCTTTTGAGACTTTCCTAATGCTGCAGGGAATAGTTGACTAGGCCTCTTCAGTTTGTGCTATCCACGATTTGGGGACGCGTTCGTGAGGAAAAGCGAGTCGCCGGCTCTTGTCAAGAGGTGCGACTCAACTGTTCTTGTTTTTAAACCTAAACCCGGCGTCTACGATACCTTGAAGGAACCTTTACGACAGCGGTCACAGGAGACTTTAAACTCCCGGATCTCTAAGCGAACTTACACTCTAAAACAGGTAGTCATACGATGAAGACGGCCGACAGATTCTGCCCCACCGTACGACTTTCGCAAGAGTACAAGCCGCTCGTCCGAAGGGAAGACTGCCACAAACGTGAGTCCAAACAGAAAAGCCCCCAGGCTAAACGTGACAACGAGCACCAGCCTCTACGGTTAAACCGGTGGCCCGAACGCTCCTTTACACCTACTACAGTACGTGTTTCCGTCGACGCAACCCTTGGAATGGCTAAAGCGAAAAAGATATTTAAAAACGAGTCGTCGGAACTCCAACGAGAGGGGAGATGGCTCGCATTTCTTTTTTTTTTTTTTTACAACAACGCGTGCGATGCTGCAATCCTCCTGATTTTCCTCAAACGAAAACGGCCCCCCCACCGGCCCCGCCCCAGCTGTGATGTGCAGCCCATGACCAGTCATCCACGGGTCACTACTTGTTATATTTGGTACTGCATGACACGTTTCACTTTTCACTGGGTATCCGCCCGTGAAAATCGTGCTGCGGAGACGTCTAACGTACACACTGTGAAGTCCGGCCTCAGAAGCTGGAGTTAAAACGCGGGTGTCACACCCGCTTTTCGGGTGTGGATTTACACGCGTTTCGATTGTGGCACACCCGCTTTTCTGGTGCGACTCGGGCACACCCTTTTTAACTCCGGCCTCTGCGGCTGGACCTCACCGTGTGTAGATGCATCATGCCCACCATCCCCCCCCCCCCCCTCCTGGCGGGCCTTCTTTCCGTGACGGATTCTCCTGTTCTCTAGTGGCACGGGCGGTCCTGGCTGTGACGAGCTACGAGCAGCGCCTGACAAATCAGACTCACACCGCTGCCCTGTCCGTAGGCACTCCGGTTCCGCGCTGATGGTCCGCCTTTATGCCCGGTGGCTTAGAGCGGAGACACGGCGCAGAAGGGACCAGTGCGGTGTTGAGCACATTTACATTTCAAGCACGTTCTTGCAATCCCCCCCCCCCCCCTTTTTCTCCTTAAACGCAATTTTTACGTTGTCGACCAACGAAGGCCGCACCGGCGAGTGTTCCGCGTGCCTGCTGGCCATCATTCGAACCCCTTTTTAGTGTCCCCCCATGGGTCCCATCACCTACGATTGGCGGGACAAAATGACCCGCACACTCCCCCTCCGACAAAGCCAATTTTTCGAGACTGGAGGTCCTATGAACATGCAATGTGAATAGCCTCTATTCGAGCCAACCCGGCTTTTCTTCAGTGAAAAAGTGTATTGTTTTTGGACTAGATACTAGTGCGGAGCTAACTTTTTTCCCCCCTGCCCAAAAGCATAGGGGTGGCAGAGTGAGCGGGTGTCGGCCTTCAGGCCGGTAGGCCCGGGTTCGAACCCCGCCCATCACATTTTCGCCCGAACTTAGCCCGAACTTAGCTTCACCAGAACTTTGCTTCACCCGAACTTAGCTTCGCCCGAACTTACTGTTTCCCGAACTGCCTCCAGTCTCGCCCCGCGCCGGCCTTTAGCCGAGCGCACGTACTCCTTTAGCAGGAAATCTTGTGGCGAAACCGGAGACGTGAAGAGGGGAACCCCTTGCCAGTCAAGCTCGTGGCCATTTACCCCCCCCTCCCCCCATGCCCCTTCAATCTTTTATGCCTCCGTCCTAGGAAATTGCTCAGACACGGTTGTAGGGGCGTTCTTCCGTGGCGGATTTGCTTGTGCTCTTGCAGCGCGGGTGGTCCTGGCTGTTTGCCGCTTGACAAACCATACTCACACCGCTGTCCTGTCAGGCTGATGATGGTCCGCCTTCTGTGTCCGTGGCTTGACGGACCGAAACACGGCGCAGACGGGACCAGTGCGGTGTTGAGCACATATCCATTCCAAGCACGTTCTTGCAAACCCCACCCCCTTAATTTTGACTGACCAATTGCCTACGGAGGATGACAAAGCCACGATTTTGATCTCAAGCAAAGGCGACAACAAGGACACATTGAGCTCGAAACGGGAAAACAGAAGATAGCAGACTCCGGCTCTCGTCGGTATACCGACCATTTTACCTGGGACAAAATATATGATGGTGCCAACGACCCCCCCCTCCCCCACACGGTGAAAAAAAGAATAAAGAGGACTAGTCCCTCAAGGTTCCAGACCCTACCTGCGGAGTCTTGCACTCCCTGCGACCCTTTTTCCCTTTCCCCAATTTTGTTTTTAGCCACGTGCAATGTGTGAGGAAACTGAACCGCTCAAGTAGGACCTTCTAATCATGATCATTTGCCAAATTTGCCACCTGAAACCACGTCCAGGATTTGGGCTCAGGGTAGTGCGGTCAACGAAAAACATTATGTCGTTCGAACGAACTGATGCGGTCGCCCTCGTAAAGAAGGTGACGGGGGTAGACGTTCCATCCGCTTTCTTCTTCGAGAGGAAGAACCCAGCTGCTCAACAGGTCGTCGATTGGGCGGAACGCGCCACGGGCCTGAAGGAGCAAGCGCTCAGGGCCCTCCTCGAAGCCGGGGGGTTCACCGGCGACAACGCCGTCCCGGAGGGAACGGCCCTGTGGCGTCTCGCCTGGGTCCACAGGGCCAGCTCGCCGAACACCTCCGAGCAGGTGGTCGGCGCGTTCCTGGCCGGGCGTTTCCCGGAGGAGACCGCCCGGCAGACCGCTGCCCACCGTGCGAGGGGGGTGCAAGGCGCCGAAGCGGGACCAGTGCGGTCAACGAAAACTCTAGTTTCCCTTTCTACTTTCTCCTACTCTCGCGGTGTACGGTTTTACACTTTCTTCGACGAAGACTTGATGCTAGCATCAAACATGCATGCGAGGCAGTGTTCTGCCTAAACATTAAACTAAGTTATTCCCCCCCAATTCTTTTATATTTTGCCGGAAACACAACACTTTCTCTCTCGATTCCAATTACACGAAAGGTTGACCCGGCTTGGAAATAAACCCATTTTGACGAAGGTCACCCGGAGACTTTATCCCGGAATTTCAAGCGAACTTTCACTGCCGGCCGCGTCGTCGGACCTCAAGAAAAGATGGAGATACCTCGTCGGTACTGGGGATCAGGACTTGTTTTCAAACGGGGGGTACGCCCAGGTAAGCCCTGCCGGAGTTCGAAAGCTGCGTGGTTAGTCAATGGGAATTGCAGAAGCATGAGACTCATCAGGTCGTCGAACGCATTAGCGGGCTGGGTTCGCCCATGCCCATCAGCAGTTGAGTGTCGCTTGAAAATCTAATCTCTCAGACTGCTTCCGACTCTTGATTCGACGATGATTGGCTTGCTGATCATTATCGATCGAGTTGAATCGGTTTGAATCGAGAATGTGGCGGTGCAAAGATCACTCAAACCCGATCGATGCTCTGTTTGAAATTCTGGGTCCGAGAACGAGTCACCCGTATTATCACTTGGAAGTGCATCGACCTGCCTGCTGCAACACAGACGATTATACGCGGCTGGGGTGGACCGGCTCACTATACTGCTGAAACTCGCCGAAGGCCATAAAACCCCGGCGTATCAAGCGGACACTCATTCTAAAAGTATACATAGTAATTCAAACCCATGCAACGTCCCGAATGGTAGAGAATCCTACCTTGAAGGAACACCATTCTTAATAAACTAATCAGACACTAGATGTCTTCGAGAGGGGAAGAAAGCAGCGAGCCCTTGGAAGGGACAAACAACAGGGACAAACAGAAGGGCAACGGGCGGCCTGCGGAACGAACGGAAGAAATATCAAGAAAAAAAGGAGGTACCACAAATATAGCGCTCGCCCAAAGCCACTTAGGGTAGGCCGGTCTGACACTCGCTGTCGTCAAGAAGACAGAAACAAAAAGCGAAAAGGTTGGAGCGATGGTTGCCGGAGACACCAAAGCTGTTGTCACTCTTCCGCTGCATCAACAAAAAGTGCTTGGTGCCTCCTTCAACTCGCGTGGCCTTCCTGGTTCGAAAGCGTCCCTCAAAGCGTTCATCTTACTTCCATCCCTTCCTTTTGTCTCCCACAGCAATGAAAGAACACAAAACAAACAAAGAGAGAGAACACCTGCGGATACCTTAAAAAAAAAAAAAAAAAAAAAAAAACAGTGTACGTCCCACGGGATCGTCGGAAACACAAAAATATCCTCCGCGCTCGTTTGAAGAATCTGAAATTGTAGAATCGGTGAACAGACTCTTCCCCCCCTCACTACCACGATTCACAGCTCGGATTTCCAGCAAACCCAGCCTTGCGGCGGGAATGCGCTCGGGCGTAAGTTGTGTGTACCCCTACAGAGCCCTACACCCCCGAAAAAGCTGAAACGGACGGTGAAGAAAAGAACAGGACTATCTTAACCGGACGGAGCAGACGGGCAACTATTTTCAAACAAACGAAAATCAAACCATCCTTTTCTTTTCGTCATCAGAACTCAAGCAAGCAAAGGAACCAGGTGAGTCCGGCCAGTCACGCAAATGGACGGGCCTGGCCGGGCAGGAGAAGAAGAAAGGAAGAAGAAAAAGAAAAAAGAAAAAGGCCGCTCCTGGTCCAGGAACGTGACGGTCAACCACAGCTTGCAAGGCTTGAGTCGGAGGCAGCACAGTGCCACAACCCCGTCTGCTCTGCCCTGTGGCTGACCGTCTCGACGAGCTTGTGTTCAGCGCAAGCGCCAAGCCCCAAGGTGCGCCACGCCTTGATGCTTTAGTTTGGGAAATCGGTAGCCACTTGACCCGTAGGCCCGTGGCTCTGCAGTACCGCCGAACACGTGAAGCTTGGCTCCCGTGTAGCAGGCTTTCCCTGGCACCTGGCAGGAGAAGAAAAAAAGGAAGTACCGTATTTGTAAAAAAAGACGTACCGGAAAAAGTCACAAAACTTTCCCCCAGAGCCCGCGGGTACATCTTTTTTCCGGTACGTCTTATTTCCGGTACATAATAATTCTGAAAGATCTCGGAGGGGCTGGTGCAAAGTCTTGCGCGGGCAGAAGGATGGCTTCTGGGCAGATTTTTTTTTTTTACCAAACATGAAATGTTGAAGGAAATGAGAAGCTCGTCGCCGCAAACCGTGGCGTTTTCACTTGCGTCCTGAATCCAGCTTTACGTAAAAAACGATCAGGCACTGCGTTCAACGAAAACAACTCTCTCTTCACATCATCATCATCATCATTAGTTTTGTATCAGCCGCGGTTGTGCGAGTGACGAGCTCTTATTTTATGAGCACCTGCTTCAGGAAATACTTGAGGAGGCTGCCAGCTGCAAAAGATCGAAGGAGGTAAATGTGCTGTAGCCCACACGAAACACAGGTGGAATCCGGGTTCAGTGGCGTACACTTTGTAGTTGTATTGTTTTCTCCCCCTCTAGCCTCCTTTGAAATGAGCACAAGGCAGTCCCTCGAGTATTTCAACAAAACTACGCATTTCTTCTTCGAGTAAAAAGGTGTACTTGATGCGACGCGGAACAAGTGCTGACAGCACCGCCCGGCGAATAGAGGGCCACAAAAGTGGCAAATCGACCGGTCGGGGGGTGCTTAGCATGATGGCTGAGTGCACACCAAAGCAGGGCTGCATCCTCGTGTTGTAGCCGTGTTGTGTATAAGGCTTCGTTGGGGCCTGGTCAACCACTTTCATCACAATAGACGCAAACCTTTCTCGACAGTGATTGGACAGTCGGGATGCCGGGGGCGGGTCTCCATGAAGAAGAGAAAAGTAAAGCAAGAACTGCCCCCTCCGCCTGCTGTCTCCGGCTGCTTCGGCAGACGACACTAAGACGATACTACGAAACTACTACTACTTTAAGTAAAATAATAAAGCAAAACTACGCACTTCTTTTCCACGGCTGTGTATCCAACCTAGAGGGCGCGGCCTCCAAACACCAGGACAGATCGATCTTTTCGAGATAAGTTTCTCCCCCCCCGGCCGCCCACGACCAACCCCAGAGCACGGTAATACCAATAAAGAAAGATTGTTCCAGTAAGTCTGTTTCTGTTTTCGTGAGTGCCTGCGGCACCTGCAAAAAGAGATAAGGGTGGACTATTTTTTATTTGTTCCGCGTTACACGGCACCCAAAATCTTCCGCGCGCGCGAAAAAAAAAAAAAAAAAAATTAACGGGACAGAAAAAAAGGAAAAAAAAAAAATAGTTGGAGGCTCCCTTAGGAACTTGACACAAACCAAGTTCGTAAAGGTAGTGGGGGGAATTCGGAAAGGGCATGCCCGAAAACGTCAAAAAAAACCCACCCCAGCTGTTGAAACACTCAAATTTGGACTTTTTGCTGGCGGCCTGCTGTGTTCTAGACTGTTCTCTTCTGCCGCATTACGGTTGCACGGCTTGCTGTACAGGGATGATGGCCTTCGTCTTGGGCAACCGTCTTGATTATAGGCCCGAATGTGTTTCTTAGCCAGACGCAGTGATCTTGCACATATGCACCGGCAAGAAACAGTATCGACGCGGTGTTTTCTGCCCGCCCGCGACTGTGTGGCGAAGACCATAGCGAAGCGTCGCTTTTTCTTGCTACTGTCTGCGCCCAAGGCTCGGAAGGAATGATAGCATCCTCCGGAAGCCTTTTCTTAACCTCCTCCTCAGAATGCTGGAGAGAGCTCCGGTGTTAACCGCGCGATTTCTCCGTGACGCCTGTCGTCTACAGCCGTGCCGCACTCTTCGAGAAACTGATGCATAACCTCCCAGTAATCGTCGGATTTCGACGATTACTCGACGTGCGGTACACGATCTTGCTAAACTCCTCCGCCGTGAAGTCCGTTCCGGGAAGTTGCGAGATGCTGCTCTGTTGATGTACGGGGCACATTTGCGTACCCCTGTCACAAACGGGTACATCCAAGTGCGCTTTGTCCCGGAGACCCTCCAAAGCTGACGAGTTAATTTCTCATTGCTCTTATGAAACTTCGTCCCGAGCCCGTTAAACGTGTTCTCGACTCAGATGGTCTCAAAGTAGTGTGTCCGCTCACAACCTCCGGCATTGTACTTGTACACCCAATCGAAATGCGGTGAGCTGTTGCAGGAATCTGACCGGGCATGACGACAAACAGGCAGTCCCAGCACGGTGTCGAGCGCAAAGGGCTCGAGCTCAGATGTTGCCGTCAGCTTGGTTTCCGGCTCCTTCCGAGATGAACTTCCTTGCATCTTGCTGCCAGTCACGTGTGGGGTCCCTAGCAGGGACGTCTGCGCTGTGTTGCGTAGCGCAAAAGACTTCGATTCTGAAAACCAAAGCGTAGCAAGCAGCTCGGCGAAACTTCGCTCTTGTTGCTGTCAGTTTTCTAGCGTGCAGCTGGCGATCGGCGTTGGACGATGGCCTTGTTGACGCCCTTGCGCTCCGTCAGCAACGTCGCCACAGGAAGTCCATCAAGGCTGAGCAAGATCTTTGTGGGTGCGGCCCTTTTTGTACAAGCGCACGAAGCCGATCGGGTAGTAGGTGATCATACGATTGAACAGGATCACCCACGACTTGCACTCCTCAGCCAGCTCTTGCAAGGGAGCAACACGCACGGTATTTCTTTTCGAGGTCTAGCGCGTGGCTAAAACTTGGGCAACTTTACCGTTTTGGGCAAAACCCTGGATTTGTGGATATAATGTAGTGTGTAGTGTTGAAAATGTGGTAGTATCGTGTTGCGCTGCAGTGCCATGACGGGCCACGGAGCCAAACTTTTTTTTTTTTCCAACTATCTTTTTTTCCGGGATTTCTCAAAAATTTTCCGCGCGCGCGAACGCGGAACAAATAAAAAAATAGTCCACCCTAACCAAAAAAAAAAAACTACCTGATCATTTCTATATTCACTTTCTAGTTACTTTGCGTATTTCATGTCGTAGTTAGTTGTTTACAGAGTACTTTACTTAAGTTACAAGAATCCCTGACGAACACGTAGACCGCCGCAAAAGCGCTCAATGCTGAGGAGGGCCTTCCGGGTGTAGCTCATTGTAGTTCATTGACAGGTTTAGATACCATCCATTGCTTTTAACGTACTAAGTACGTGTCGAGGCTATTTCTCTTCGCTGCCTCAGCAGTGTTGCTATTGGGCAATTTGCGTACCTGCTGCCATCCTTAGATGTGGTAGCCGTTTCTCAGGCTCCCTCTCCGGAATCGAACCCTAACTCAGGGTACCTGCCTATGCTCTTCCTCCGTGTAATCAGCATTCTCGAGAACACGCTGCGTCTACGGATATTTCGATTGCCGCAAGTCATCCGGCGACTCTAACGACCCGGGGGTACAGCGAACATTCACTCTAAGAAAATAGCTTCCTCCCCGCTCTTGAAATAAACAGACGTTTTCCCCCTTTACTCTATGTGCGTGCTTTCCGCAAAAAAAGGT
>JAPJBO010001562.1:0-38552 GCA_030068145.1 Diplonema papillatum | reverse complement strand
AGTGGAAACACCTTACCATTGATGGGGACACCTCAAAATGCGGTGGAAACACTTTACCCTTGATGGGGACACCTCAAAATGCGGTGGAAACACTTTACCCTTGATGGGGACACCTCAAAATGCGGTGGAAACACTTTACCCTTGATGGGGACACCTCAAAATGCGGTGGAAACACTTTACCCTTGATGGGGACACCTCAAAATGCGGTGGAAACACTTTACCATTGATGGGGAATTCTCCGCCGGCTACTCACTCAGGCATGGGCACATGCTTCTGTCTTTCCAGCTCAGGACAAAGGGGAAAAGGGGAGAAATCACTTCCGTTGGGGTAACCCCCCCGAGATAGCCACGGTTGATGAGAGAACAGGCTAGCCCAGGAGGTCACACCCCAGCGCACCCGGATCTCGCCACTAATGCAGCGGACACGAACTCAATGATGCTCCCTCGCACGAGGGGGACGAATGCCGCACGGCAAGATGTGCAAAGGGGTGGGAGGGAGGGAAAAGGAATTCCTACCCGGCCAACCGATATATTCCTGGAGAGCGTTCGTTTGCCTTTGTGGAATTCCCACGATGGATCGCAAGAATTCTCCGCCGGCTACTCACTCAGGCATGGGCACATGCTTCTGTCTTTCCAGCTCAGGACAAAGGGGAAAAGGGGAGAAATCACTTCCGTTGGGGTAACCCCCCCGAGATAGCCACGGTTGATGAGAGAACAGGCTAGCCCAGGAGGTCACACCGCCGGACCCATCACGCCAGTCAGAAAGCTCCTGACCGCCAGTGACATATCCGAAAGGTTTTGTTCGGTGAGAGATGCCAACGGCACCCGCGATGGCAGATCAGCGGGATTCCCTGCACTCCTCACCCATCTAACGGACAACGCAACCTTCAGTTGCTGCAAACACAACAAAGCACGAACAACCGCATCGTTCAAGTTCCGCGATCGTAAACACGCGCCCTTTCGGGCCACCCCTTGCACAGAGGTGTTGTCCACGATGACCGTTACCGTGGACCCGGCGTACGCCGGCGAGATGGCCTTCACGGATCTCTCAAAGGCCATAGCTTCAAGCTCGTTTATGTGGAGGCGCTTCTCCACACGATTCCAACAAGAGCCGACGACTACCATGTCGTTGGTGTCGACGTCGACGAGTACACCTCCCCAACCATCAAGGCTGGCATCCACGAACACTGCCAACTTCGGCGATTGATTAGCGACTGGAACAATTCGGCGACGCTGAACACGCTGCATCCACGAGGGGAGCGCGCGCTGCAGACCGTGTGACAGAACCACGTTCTCGTCAAGACACTTCTCGCCCCGATTGAGGGCGTTCGTCAGCCGTCGAAAAAACTTCAGGGCGAAGTAGTACTCGCCCACGTAGACTCCGGCAATCGCCGACGCGTGCAGCAAGCGACCAGCTAGGGATTCGATTCCGGCGGCTGACATCTTACCCGCTCGAACACTCTCCTCGGCGCGCTGCAAACGCGATTGCATCTTGGCGGAGACGCCCACGGTGCCGTCGCTATGCTTCCAGTCGACGCCAAGAAACTCATAGCGGCATGCCGCGGTCCTCGTATCCGCAGCCTTCCACGTAATGCGTGCCTCGGCAGCCAAGGCGTCCAGATCCGACGTCGCCTTCAACACGAGGTTGCGTGGCCCCGCGTATCTGATGTTGTCCACCCAGACGTGGACCAGCACCTCCGACGACACTGCATGCCTGCCGTCGACGTAGTCCGGGTGCCCTGCGGTCGTCGACGCCAATGTGTGCATCAGCTCGGGTGCACACGAATGGCCCATCGGTAGCCTCGTCAATTGCCACCAGTTGCCGCCGCCGTCCTGAAAGGCGAAAAGTCGGCGAGACGCAGCTGGGATCTCAATCCCGTAGAACCCGCACCTGAAGTCACGGGTCGAGCCGCACTCTCGATTCACCGCGTGCAGATACTTCGACACGTGGCTAAGGGGGACGTGAGCCTCGTATCCGTCCGCTTCGACCACCCGGTTCGCGTCGTACGTCCACAGGATGAACCGCTGGCGGAGCTTGCCCTCCTTCTCCTCGACGACTGTGAACGGCACGTTCATGTCTCTACCCGGACCAGCGGCACGTTCCGCGATTCCGTGCTCTTCCAGCTCCAACGCATGCGCCGCCTCGAGACGGGAACGCCCCGGAGGTGAAGATGTCTTCGAAGGGATCGTCTGCGGGTAAAACGTCCGGGACCAAGTCTCATCGAACCTCTTCCTCGTCGGCGCGTTCATTCGTCGGCGAAGAACCGCAACGTCCATTGGCGGTACCGAGTCGACGTGCAGCGGCGACTTCTTCTCTTCCTCTGTCCCCGGAAGCCGGGTCCGCTTCCCCCTCCGAAGGATGGAGTACCGTTGGTGTTGATGGACGAAGCCGCCGGGGTCCGGAACGGGGTGCTCGTACATAGGGGGGTGCCTCCGCTTCTTGCCCGACTTCCTGGTCCTCCTCAGAGGTACATTGTCACGTCCCCGGTCTGAAGAACCCGCGCCAGCGCCACCGGATCCGACGTGTACCTGACCGTCATGTTGGCCACGGTCGGATCGGCGTCGTTCGTGTGCTTCGCCAGGCGCGAAATCAACTGCAGCGCGAACGGAGCTCCCGCAGCCTTTAGGCTCATCAAGTGGTCGATGGCGCCCCTCTTCACGCTGTGCGCGGAGTACAGCTTCGTCGCGTTGTCCGCTCCGAGCAGTCTGCTGAACTGATCCGTCGAGAGGGGGCACAACTGTTGAAAGTTCCCGAGGCCCCGCAGCAACTCCGCGATCTCCCGGGTCAGCGGTCCCCGGATCGCAACTACCTTGCTTCTGCAGAACGGGTTGCCCCGACGGCCCTTCGGCAGCGTGTTCCAGTCGACCACTATCTCCGTGTTCGAGATGAGAGGAAAACACGCACGGGAGAGATTTTGAACGTCGCCCCACCGCGAAGCCGTCTTCCACGCGATCAAAACTGCCGCACGCACGCGAGGAGTCTGCCGGAATGACCAAGCTAGCAACACCTCCCTCGGCACTGATAGGGCTTGCTCCAGGGGAATATTGCCTCCTGAACCACGGAGGACCGTGGCCAACGATAGGAGGGGCCGGGCATCCACCCCAAGGTGGCCAAAGACCGCTGAAAGGAGGCGGGTATACGCCAGCATGCCCTGCGGCTCGACCATTGTCGCCATGACAAATTGGGTTGCTGTATCCGGATCCGCCGGCAATCCCTGCATGTCCGCCCATGCCTGGAAGCGGCGCCACAAATTCTGGCGGTCCTGCACTGTCGAATCCGCCCATGCCTTGCCAACAAAATGGCGCAGGCGTTGCATCGCCTCCTCGGACGAAACCCGCCGTTCCCGGTGCTTCGCCTGCACCCCACGCGGCACCGTGGTTCCAACCCTGCTGGCGATCAGGTCAAACATCGCCCGTCCGATTGCTGTTGGCCGACTTCCGAGCACGGGCGTTGAACCTCGAAAGCGCGTGAAGCTGGTTCTCGCGCTTCCGGGTAAACTTGCGTTCACCGGTCGGGCACCGACGAGCTGTCGCGGCCGACCGTTCCTTACTGGCAGATGCGGGAGTGTCGCCTCCCACCGGGCCCGGGGGAGGGCCAGTCACTTTCCCCCGGGTCTCACGTTTCCCTGAGCCGCGGCGTATCCTTTCTTGCTACCTTTGCCGCCGAATCGCGGACGTGCATCCCACTTCTTGGCCCGCGCACACTCGACCTTGGCAGCTGCCCTCTCCATCGGGTCGTCCGACGTCTGAGCCAGCTCGCGCATGATGTCCGCGCGCGGCAGTTGCTTCGTGCACCAGTAGTGGTGCAGCCTGACCTCCTGCAGGAGGTTGTTGCCCAAACGTACAATCTCCAAATTGTACGTCCAGCCACCACCGTGCGCGACTCCCTCAACCCAGTCGCGCAAGCGCCCGAAGCTGCCGGCCAGCGCCTCCGACGGCGTACCGTTCAGGTACTTGAGACGGAGGTCTTGTACAAGCCCGGCAACGTCCGTTGCCATGGCTCCTTCCCACTCTCGGACGTCTGTTGCGTCCTCCGTGTAGCCAACAAATGCCGGCCTTGTCGAACTCGAAGTCGCGGGCTGGCCGCGAGGCTGAAGCCCGTCTCCCGCTGGAGCGCAAGAAGAGTCGGCATTTTCCTCCGGCCAGTGCTGCTGCGGAGCGGGCGGCCATGCAGCTGCTTGCGCCTTCATCGTCTGCAACTCCTGCTGCACCTGTTGCAACATCTGCATCATCACTTCCTGCTGGCGCTGTTGTTGCATGAGTATTTGCTGCAACTGCTGTTGTGTCGTTGCCTCGCCAGATGACCTACTCGATGCATCCTCCTTCGGCCCAAAACCTGGTGGCGGCACCACGAAACCCGGAACCACCTTGGCGACCGCCTTGTTTACGGACACGGCATCCTTGCTCTCTAGCATGAGCAACACCGCCAGAAGGTGCTGCAGGTCGAACCCTGCGACCTCCGCAAACATGACTTCGAGCACGTCGATTACCACCGAGCGTACGACCTCCACGACACCGACTTCGCAGCGACCGAACCGGGAGACGCAAAAGCCTTCCATATCTCTGACCTTAAACTTACGTTTGTCAGGATAATCGTCCTCGCCAAACCTCTTCTTCCACGCTGCCCTTAGCGACGCAGGGTATCTGCAATCCCAAACGTCCGACGTCGGAAGAGGCGATTGCGACATTGAAAAAGGAATTCCTACCCGGCCAACCGATATATTCCTGGAGAGCGTTCGTTTGCCTTTGTGGAATTCCCACGATGGATCGCAAGACACCTCAAAATGCTGTGGAAACACTTTACCCTTGATGGGGACACCTTGCGGTGGAAACCTTGATGGGGACACCTCAAAATGCGGTGGAAACACTTTACCCTTGATGGGGACACCTCAAAATGCGGTGGAAACACTTTACCCTTGATGGGGACACCTCAAAATGCGGTGGAAACACTTTACCATTGATGGGGACACCTCAAAATGCTGTGGAAACACTTTACCCTTGATGGGGACACCTCAGAATGCGGTGGAACCACTTTACCATTGATGAGGACACCTCAAAATGAGGTGGAAACGCTTTACCCTTGATGGGGACACCTCAAAATGCGGTGGAAACACTGTACCATTGATGGGGACACCTCAGAATGCGGTGGAACTACTTTACCCTTGGTGAGGACACCTCAAAATGCTGTGGAAACGCTTTACCCTTGATGGGGACACCTCAAAATGCGGTGGAAACACTGTACCATTTATGGGGACACCTCAGAATGCGGTGGAAAAAAAACGCCCGGTGGGGGGGGGCTTCGACCTTTTGCAAAATGGCTGACACCACCGGGGATTTTCCCCGGTAAGGTAAAAATGTGACCTCCCTAAGAATACTAGATATCCTGAGCGGAAACAGCCACGCGGACACGGATTCCGTGTGAGTCCGTGTAGGAGTATTTATATTCCGTGTGAGTACGACGGAGTCCGTCGGAATGCAATGTATGATATTTACTTCTACTTCTACACATAATAGAGACACGTTGGGGAGCCGAATTAGAGCGGTCGTTGAGCAAGGTTATTCCCACGGACAAGAGCTATCGTCGTTGAGCAAGGGGTCCCGTTTCGGCTTCTATGCATACTCTCCTCGTGTGTCCTTCCTGTTGATGGCCTTTCCCTGGCATGGACCCACCAGCTAGCTGTTGTCTGCGAGGCAACCTCGCCAGACTGTGAGGCTGCCTCGCCATCTTCACCGTCGGAGACTGCCGGAGAGGCTCAAAGAGCAGACCAAGAATTTGCTCCTAAGTGCTGCCGGGCTTCGCCCGCGGACCTCCTAAAAAGTGGGGTTGGCAGAGCTATTAGCATACCTCTAGTCGGAATATTGACTGACATAGCTATTTCCGGCCGAAGTCGGTTACTATTTCTCTCAGCACGAACAGTGCATGACCGGTCTTTTTCTTAGCCCGAGCACTGGGAAGGAGTGGTACAGGAGCAGGATCCTTCTAATGAACGGTCCAATTCAAGAGCTGCAGTATGCATACCTTAGAAGACAGGTTGCCATCCATTATTCGTGGAACATATTTCGCCACCTTTTCCAAGATGGAAAGCTCAATGATCTCGTCCAGCGTCTGGTCCGTCTTTTGGTTTTCAGGAAACCCCCACTTTGAGGGTATCCCATGGAGTGCAAGTTCCGCTTTCAAGCGAAAATATGTATTCACGTCCTTTCGGTTTATACCAATGACCTTCATACTTCGCAGAGGGGATGATTTCAACAAGGTCGACGTCAGCATTTCTTCGACTGCTCGAGGGTTTGGATGTCTATCTAGCTGTGTAATGGCGACAAAGACTGCTAGCTTTTTGTCCAGAGCATCGAGGCGTTGCTGCAGACCGTGCATCATTGCCAGAGTGTCATCGTCAATTAAACCGTATCTGCCATTTACGGCCAATACAACAGCGTCGGCACAGTGCAGGCTCTCCCAAGAAGCTTCATTGCAGAGGTACCTGTTGTGAGCATGGCTTCGGATGCTGTTGGGCCCAAAATTAATTAGTTTGCGACACGTGCGGCAGTGTTGTCGCTGGGTTTCAGCTGCGGACGCACTTAGGTAAGGCGCGGGCAGAGGTAAAAAGCTTTCCCGAGTTGGTCGTTAACAACGAGGAACCCCTGTACAGCTGCTGCCTCAGATTGTTCCTCGCTGTGAAGCGGATGCGGGGGACCATTTGCCTATGTCTGCGTCCGCGTGACACCTTTGACAATTGTTGTACGTTTTTTTTTTTTTTTTTTCCCGACGACAACTAGTGTCAGACTAGCCTACCCGAAGGCAGTTGATTTCTTTAGGCGAGGTTTCTCTACCGGCGGAAGTTGTTTGGGTTAGCGTTTTTTTTTTTTTTTTTCCCGACGACAACTAGTGTCAGACTAGCCTACCCGAAGGCAGTTGATTTCTTTAGGCGAGGTTTCTCTACCGGCGGAAGTTGTTTGGGTTAGCGTTTTTTTTTTTTTTTTTTTTTTTTTTCTCCTTCCGTTGATATTGTTAGTCATTCACTCTCCCTTTTCCCTACCGCTCCGATCCCTTCTCTTTCCACTTCTTCCTCTTCCGTTGCCCCCCACACAAGACGCAGTGCTGATTTACTCGAGATATCTCAAAACTAGCGAGGACCACCGTGCCGCTAACGGGTCGTCGCACAGGACCTTCACGCGTTTCGCCACGTGCCGGATCGTGTCTCTTCGTTTCTTTGCAAAGTCCGCGAGCAGTCCCTTCAGTTGTGGCGGGTCGGTGGGGTATGCGTGACGGATGTCGGACACTTCGTTGTGCGTCGCATCATCTGCGAGCAGGACGTGTTGCGCGTTGGCCAGCGCCGCGCACCGCTTGCAGGCGATCCGGGTGGCTCGCGGCATCACCGCTCGCCGGATAATCGCTTGCAAGAGGTCCACGGCGCCGGGCAGTGCTTCGAGGGAGCGGAGCGTACTCCCCTTCGTTGTCACCGCCGACGCAAGTTCCCGTATGCTCCTCGTCGCCGTCTTTGTCCGGCTGTACTGCCACACGCGCTTCACGTACCGAATGGGGCTCTCCAGCTGCGGGAAGTCCTCTGCGGCGTAACAGCAAACAGCTCTTACCCCGTTCTTCCGATACAGGAGCTCAACGTCCAGAACCGGAAGTCTCTCCTGGAGGGCCCGCGTCGCCGCCTCATCTGCGCCGTTGATGTCGGTGTTGTCGGCGTGTCCCTTACCCCATCGGAGGCACTGCTCATACTCGCCGACCACGCCTGCCACGGGGTCACCGGGCTCCTTTCGGCGGATTCGCAGGATGTTCGGTCTCTGTGCTCGAGGTCACGGTTCCGCTTAGCAGGCAGCCGAAGGACATCGTTCCGAAATTGACTCCGGCGGACCCGCGCGATTCGTCCTCGAGAAAACCCCCATCGCTCGCCACCACAACATCATGCGTCAACAAGAACTCCCGGCCCAGCATCACGTCGATCTGCGAGAGTATGTCCTCTCCCACGGCTGTTTGTCGGGGGGGCCTTCGACGGAAGCCTGCTACAGGGAGGGCGTCCCTTTCTTCGTTGGGTCGGTGAGCCAGGTACGCCCGCGTTCGTTGAAGTGCCGCGTAATGTTCCACGTTCGGGCACGCGAAGCCGTCCTTGCACCATGCAAATTCCTTAATCCCTCTACTGTGGCGATGCTTCGGGAAGAGACTTGCGTGAGAAGCTACCAGCTTGGGTGCTCTTGGGTCGAAGCAGGAGGATAGGCAGTGCATGGACAGGGTGGGCAGTACGTGGCTGCGGAAGAAGGCACACTTACGTCTTGTCGAGCGGTAGACGTGGGAGTTGGTGAAGTCTACCAGGCGTGCCAGCCTTTCCAAGTTCTTCGCGTCATTCTCGCACCCTCTCGTTCGTCTGTCCGCGTGCAGGCAGGCACCCAGCAGTTTTGCGCGGTTCACGGTCTCGCGGTGAGGTTCAGTGCTCCACACGAAGGGAGTCTTCGCCAATACAAGGATCTTGTCTTCAGCCAGCTCCAACCCTTTCGACGCCGACCACGATTGGAGCGCCCCAAAAGTAGCTGGGAGGCGTGACCTTGTTGTTCGGGCCACCAGATCATCGACGTACGCCCGGGTCTCTTCCCTCGGGGGGGGCTCGCAGGTGTACAGTACGAAGAGGAGTACGCTGAGGGGTGAGCCTTGGAGTACGCCTCGCCCCAAGCCGACCGGCGGGGTAAACCCGTCGTAGTGAACAATCGTCACCTCCTGGCCCTCGATTACCCTTGCTACTGTCTTCGCCCATTCGGGGCCAAGCAGCCTCTCTACTGTCTGTATCAGCCTTCCGTGCGGAATCGAGTCGAAGGCGGCCCGGACGTCTACCAGGAGCAGCAAGCGCTCGTCGTCTTCCTCAGAACCCATCTCTGATTCCAGCCACTCCCGTGCATGGAGGACCACCTGCGCCGCCCCGCTTTGCCTACCGCATCCGAACTGGAACTCGTGCATCTGGACCAATGACTGTACCAACGGTTTCATTTTCAGATACAATGCCGAGTGCTGCAGTTTTGCAAAGAGAGGCATTATTGCAATTGGCCGGTACCCCCTCGGATCCGACGTTCGCATCGCCTTCCCCTTCCAGAATAAGAAAATCCAAGACACTCGCTGTCGCGCCGGTACGCCCTCACGAGTCCATCTGTTGAGCTCAGCTGTCGTTGACTCAAGAGTTCTCTCTGACATTGTTTTTAAAAACTTCGGTGAGAAGTCAGCTGTTCGAGCAGTGGACCGGATGACAGCTATCGCCGCGCTGACGTCTTCGGCCGACAACGCAATCGGTACGGCGTCGCGGGGCAGGATTATCGGTGGGTGTAGGGCGTCAGATTGGTATTTGTTCCGGAGGAACGCCGTAAAGACGGCGGGATTCTCCAGCATCGGTGGCTGATAAGGTGATGACAGGTTTGGAGACTTGTGGTGTTGCCCGGCCGCGTCCAATTTCTTTCGGATCGACCGAATCTCTGCATTTAGGGTCGACTTCAGTTGTGCGCCGGCGCTGCTTCGGAGTATAATTCGACGATATAGGGCATCCTGCAGCCTCGCCACCTTCGTGCTTCTGGGTCGAGGGGGTGGGCGAGCACCCGTTTCATCGAGGGCGTCGAGCATCTGGGAAAAGGTCGCTTGGTCGAGGGTTTGGCGCTTTGTGGGGTACACCATGGCCGGAGGCCTCTTCAGGCTCTTGTCGAAGCGTAGGGACAGAACAGCATGGTCGCTTCCTCCGGTGAATCGAATGCTGCTCAAGCTCCATCGAGACCTTCTCGGCACGAAAGCTCTGTCCAGCGACGACGTGGCGTTCGACCTCGAAAAAGTTGTTCGCGACCGCACCAATTCCTGCAGATTCTCCCTCCGCATGCGGCGCTCCACCTGGGGCGTAGTTCGTGGGTTAAAGTCGCCGACAACCGCGAAGTCGGTCATGCAGTCCCGCGCCCGCTGCGCTATCCAGTCTCCGAGTCGGTCGGTCAGGGAATCGCGTTTGTGGCAAGGGACGTACACACTCACTACCCTTAGTGTCTCGCCCGCCACCTGCAGGTCTGCGCTGCACGCACCGTAACCGGTGTAGCACTGAGATACTGTAATCAGGGATTGCTTCTTGATCAGTATCGCCGTCCGGGCCAGGGGGTGCCCGTCCGCGTAGGGGCAAGTGCCCACCACCACGACAGTCCATCCGGCACGGGTTGCGTATTCGCGGAAGATCGTGGGCTCGCGGCCAATCTCGTTCACCGCCAGGACATCGGCAGCCGGCAAGCGTGAGAAAAATCTCTCTAAACACATCTTACAGGAGGCATTACACGACAGGAGGATCAAGTGCCTGTCGAGAGGGAGGAAACGGCGGGCTCTCAGGGGCGGAATGACTAGCGGCGGGTGCGCTTCTTGCGGTCGGAAGGAGTTGGTTGAAGCTGATATCGGGTGTGTTTGGGAGGAACTGACTGATGATTCGGGAGGTATGGAAAGGGAGGGATTGACTGATGCGGCTGATAAGCAGTTGTTGGGGTTGCTTGTCACTGACTCGTTCACCGTGGCTAATATGAGCCGTCCTCGGGGTCGACCCTAGGACGGGGGGTTCCCGGCGGAGATGTCTCCATCCCGCCTTCCCCACCCCGCTCCCCGGGCTTACTCTTCGCCGGCGGGGACAATGACCCCTCGCCCTCTCGCGCCAGGCTCCGCTTCGCGCCCACCGTGTACTCCACAGCAGCCGACCTCCCGCCTCCCTTTGCTTTCTCTCCCTTGCCCATCTTTCCAGCTCCACGCCCTTTCGAAGCCGCTTTGTCGTTGCTCTTTCCATTCACTCCCAGGGGCCTGCTTTCCTGTCCCTTCCCGCCCAGGAGTCCCTCGTCGGCTTCTTCTCCCGCTGAGCTGGCCTCGCTGCGACTTGCTGCTTGGGCATACGTTCCGGGGGACTGCACGGACTCGGCTCCAGCACCCACCATCACCCCGAGCCTTCCAAAACGTATGTCCCTGCCACCGATCTTGATCTGCAGACTTTGTAAAAGCGCCTCCTCCTCGTCGTCCAATCCCTTCACCACAAATGTCGTTGTCGTCCTCGTCAGCCCGTACGCGGGAACCAGTTCGACGTCAGCTGTCACCCCTGCGTGGTTCAGAGCCAACTGCACCTCGTAGTCCGCCAGCGTCCTGCTGAGGCCAACAACCCCGTACTCCTCCCTTTGCCGTTCCCTGTAGGCCTCCCTGTCCCTTGCCGCCTGCTCTTTCGACTTCACGAACACTCCATCCCTTTTGACCGCAATGCCAGCGGCGTCCAACCTCTCAGCGAAGGCGCCAATCAGCCCCTCCGACTCCCGGTCGGCGTATACACGATACCCCGTGGCCGAGTAGCGCAGTATCGACGCCTTCATGCCGACCTTCTCCATTGCCTCTATTAAGTCAGAAGGGGGGTTGGAAAAGGGGGCGTCTCTGGCGGTGCGCCTCTGAAAAGCTTCGAGTTCAATCCCCTGAGGGGGGGTGATGATCCACGCCGCTGGGTTGATCGAGAATCGGTGCTCCGCGGCGGCTCTCGTCAGCTGGAGCAAGTCACATTCGCCCTCCATCTCCAGCAGCTTGACTACATTACCCTTGTAGTACCCGCCCGCACTGCGCACCTTCGACACCCGCGCAACCTGCCCGATGCTCTCCATGACCTTCTTCACTTCGCTAACCTCGCCGCACAGTGAGTAAACTTTCTCCAACGCTGCATGCAGTTCGTCGTCCCCAATTAACAGCACTTCGCCGTCGCTTGGCATTCTTTTTTTGTTTTTTTTTTTTTTTTGAATAAGCACCAATAAAGTACTTTTTTAAAGTTTTTTTTTTTTTTTTCACGATCCACCAGGGCATTAGCTTGGTCTCCAGCCCATTTTCCAAATTTGGACCGCTAACGGCTTTTTGCGTTTTCACTGTTTTTCAGCAGTTTCTGCACTTAGGGGGCTCACCTGCCAGTGTTGCACGGGTCTCTGCCCCTCTCCGGCCTCAGCCTCTATGTCACGGTAGCAACAGCCAGGATTTGTCGACTGGAACCCCCGGTACCACAACATCTTGTCTCTGAGTACAGTAGAAGAGTGGAGTTACACACTACGCACTCTAACTAATGGTCGTAACATGTGTGGCCCTCTAATGTATAGGTCATCTTCACTCAGTGTTCCTCAAATACTAATAATCAATTTTTCGGCTCGCGTAGCGAGCCGGAAAAAAACGGTGTGGTACACCAAATTTCCAGGCCCGAAGAAACGGTATTGCCCATCATGCACAGACATCCAAGCTAGCTTGCTCCCCTCCTCCACCACCCTGTCGCAAGGGCAGCGCGAACAGAAGTTGCCTCACTCCCGCCGACCCATTCGATACATTGTATTCGCCGAATTCTTCGAAAGACCTGCAGCCCAGGAAATAGGCTCAATGCAGCGCAACGCGACGTATCTTCACGACAAGGCTGGGCCCTGAGAGGGCCTCGGATTGTACAGTGGCCACTCTGCCGGGGCTTGGTGGTGGTGTAGTCCCATTTTTTATTTAGGGTTTATTCCCTTATAGCCACCACGATTTTTTTTTATTCCCTTATAGCCACGAAAAAAGAATTTTATTCCCTTATAGCCACGTCAATGTTTTTTATTCCCTTACAGCCACCACATGTTTTTTAATTCCCTTATAGCCACGGAAAGTAGCCACGAAAAAAGAATTTTATTCCCTTATAGCCACGAAAAAAGAGTTTTATTCCCTTACAGCCACGAAAAAAGAATTTTATTCCCTTACAGCCACGGGAAAACAATTTTATTCCCTGACCAGCCTGGACAGCCTGTACCACCCAACCAGACAAGTCAACCAGTCCTGGTTGCACCAGACACTAAGTCCTGGCTTTAAGGTATCAACGGCAAGGGTCCTCTGAGTCGTGGTTTCAAGGGGAGTTTTCCCCTGTGAAGGGGCCCCTCAACAGTTTTCATAACACGGCATCGTAGGTCAAGAAACGGATAAGTGTGTGTTCCTTCTATTTCAGTCTGAACTGCATTTTGCATCCCCTCCCTCTCCCTCGGATAGAATGCAAAGGACCAATTTTATGATCGGAAATCAGGCAGCAAGCCTCACGATGTATGGGGACGACAGGGGTATCCTCCTCAGAACTCTCGTGGAGGTAGGAACATAGTTTTAGACTGATCTTGCGAGGGGTGGGCACCCTATGAACACGAACAGGAGAAGGTGGCTCTCCAGGAATAAAATTCTTTTTCCGTGGCTATAAGGGAATAAAATTCTTTTTCGTGGCTATAAGGGAATAAAATTCTTTTTTCGTGGCGGGAATAAAATTCTTTTTTCGTGGCTATAAGGGAATAAAATTCTTTTTTCGTGGCTATAAGGAAATAAAATTCTTTCGTGGTGGCTATAAGGGAAAAAAAAACGGTTGTAGTCAGTTCGTGGCTATAAGGGAATAAAATTCTTTTTTCGTGGCTATAAGGGAATATTGAAAATACCGGGTGGCTATAAGATAATTTGCCCTTTTATTTATTTTTTTCTCGACGGCCTTTCCAAATTTGGACTGACGGTCCAAATGCGGATATAGAAGCTAATCCCCACACTTCCACAGGACCCCGAGGGCGAAAAGGACTTTTCTGCATAGGAGGAAAAGCTATATAAATCCCTGGGGTGGATCCAAAATTACTTAGAATTGGTAGTCAAGAGGCAAGCACTACCAGGCCAGCCCAGCGTTGGAACAAGAATCAGACGAAATGGTTAACCCCTTACACGGTGCAGTAGTAAACTTGTAAAATGACCCTTTTACTGGTAAATTTACTAGTAAAAAATTTTACTGGTAAAATTTACACTTTTACTAGTTAAATTTACAAGTGCACTAGTAAAATTTACAAGTGCACTAGTAAAATTTACAAGTGCACTTGTAAATTTTACAAGTGCACTTGTAAATTTTACTAGGGAACTGTTGAGATTTCGAGGTGTTTTTGGGAAGAACAGTAATTTTTAAGGGGGCTCGCGTAAGGGTCACCCCCTGGAGGCAGGTGGGGTGACCTGCTTATTGTGCGCAGCGCTCGTTGTGCCTGTGCCATGCCACAAGTAGCGGTTGTGTTCATATCGAATTCACGACACTTAGTTGTTGTCCTGCATGCACCCAAGGTTTGGTATGGGACGCCGGCCCACTGCTCCATTCCAGACTGGGAAAGCACGATCTCAGTAAAAATTGATCAACCCCACGCATTTGTGAAATACCCAGCACCCTGATTTCCCATTGAATTCCCTGATCCAAATCCAAAAAGAAATCCACAAATGAGCAAAGCCGCCCCGTCGCCGACAACGCCTTCTTCCAAGAAGCGCAGGACAGAATCTGCACAACTGGCAGCAGAAGAGTCGAAGCAGGTGGGTCAGTGTATTGCTGACTTCGTCGAGTTGTACTGCGTGAAGAAGGCGGACAAGGAGGTTCTTCACGGACCGCTGAAGGTCCTGGTCGGAAAGATTCTGGGCATTTCGTTCGGCACCCGAAATGGGATGATCAGCAAGAGCATCTCGACGAAGTTCAAAGGCATGGCTACGCCTAAGAACCTGGCGGAGGTCGGTGACAGGGACCTCTACGCAATCAGAAGAAACGCAAACACGGAGCTTGCGTTTTGTGGCATTGCGTTGAGGTCTCTCCCCACACCGGGCGCGAGGGCCACCGAAGCTTTCAAGAGGCTCACGCAGGCAAGCCAGATAAACCTCGAAGAATGTGATATGACGCAGCTGTACAAGGCTTGCGCGAACGACAGCATGGTGACCAAGTCACCTTCATCGCGGGGCAGGGCTGCACATACTCAAAGGTGGCCGGAGATAACGGTGCTGGGTGAGCGAGTTTTCTCGGAAAAAGAAGAACGTCCTGGACGATATTGGTGTATCGTTATAGAAAACGGATGCACCATCATTCCAGATGGCAAGGAACCAAAGCTGTGCGGTAACACGCTGGAGTTCACGTTCCTTCGTGAAATGGTCTCACGCAACTTCGCAGTTGGAGAATACTGTGGTACGTACGAAGTTCCCCCCGCCCAAGCGATCCAGCATGGTCAGGAGATTTTGGTTGAGGCGAGCGGCGGTGTTACTCAAGTAAACATACCCCTGGCCAATCCAAAAGTTCACGCTGGTGCCAGGGTTGTGCAAAGGTCGTGGAAGACGTCCATCAAAGGGGAAGCAGCTGACCCTGAGAGGATCCCGGTTGTCGAAGACGGTGATTCCGAGGCGGATGTGCAGCAAAGTGAATCTGACGATGACTCTGTAGTATTCCGGGGTGAGATCTAGCCTTTCCACCTTCCGTAGCACTGGCGTCTCTTTTATTCCCTCAGTTTCTCTCTTCCCGCCAGGGACTTTAAAAGGTTGAGTTTTAGTTTGTGCAGTCCGATGCATCTCACATGCATGCAGTTCTGGCAAGCTTTCTGCACTTCGAGCAAGGTTTTGCCCTAAGCACGTTTTGTTTCCGATCCACAAATGGAGGAGAACGGGGATGTGTCGCATAATGCACTTCCAACAAGTGGTACTTAGATTTTGCAGGTGCTCTCAATTTCTGGAACCGGTCATTATGAGTTATTTGCAATGTTCTCAAAAGCCCACACAAATTCCGGTTCGTCAAATCGTAGAACCGGTAGGCTCGAGTCTCTGTTTCTTGAGCCCATAGGGGCACCCCGTTTTTTTTTTTTTTGTCAACCTCCCTGAATCATGAACAACAAAGTTGGTTTCCATCTTTCGTCACTCTTACAGTTATACCTGTTAGGTAGTCCGCAGCACGACAGCAAGGAGCCGGGAATCGGCTACACCAATCGTCCATTTGTACCAGCTCATAACGCATCGCGTCTCTGGGGTTGCCACATGTCTCCCTCTCGGCGCACTACTCCTGACGACAGGCTCGCACTACTCTGGGATTGAACAAGAAGGACAATTGCCTCAGGAAAATCATAGAATGAATCAATATCATGCATCGACGGCGCGGGCCATCGGCGACGTAATCGCAGCAAATAGGATGGACCTTGGCATGTCTATGCGACAATGTGCTGTTCTTGGTTCGCTCGTCAAGGAAGCGCTAGGTCTTTCAATGGGCCTGTCGCAAAAAACCCTCACTGGGAAGGAAGCGAGGTTCAAGGCCATGGCCGAGGATCATTTGGGCAACATGTGGAAGTCCATGGAGTTCCTACTCTCCAAGTTTCCTTTTGCGTTGCACGAGTGCCCGCCTGCAGTGCTGATAACGGCAGACGGGTACAAGCCGGGAAACGCATTCCGTGGAGCAGCAAGGCAGCGACTTGCCATTGGGCTGACAGGGGGTATCAAGGCAACGCGGTTTCTCACTGTGTGCGACAGGCCGAAGCCTGACTTCCACGGATGGTGGATCTTCCACTGCCTGCCACAGTTGACTGCCATACAGGAAAGTACCTTCGTCAAGAAGGAATTTTGCATCCCACTGCGAAAATTCCTTTTTGGTGGTGACCACGCCGAATTATGGTCATTATTTCGAGGTGTTGGCGGAAGCGGTCACAGAAGCGCGTTCTGTGCCACACCCATCGACGAACGACTCGAACATCTGCACTCTTGTCCACGGCTCAGTCTCCAAGAAATGGATGCGAGAGGCTTCCATTGCAACATTGCTTCGCGTTTAATGCAACCAGCGTACACTGTGACGCCTGTCCTGCACGATGTGAAGGGAATCATCCGGCTCATTCTCCGAACGCTGCCGAATGCTACTCGGGCCGAAGAGGAGGTCCTTGGGACCACGAACGGAAATATGACGGGCACGCAAGCACGAGATATCCTTCGCAACCTCCTCAGCCAAACACAAGGTAACCAGAGTGTGTTGTGTCGTGCAATGGATGTACTCATCTATTTCCGGTACCAGGACATACCCGTCCGATTCTACTGCTCAGAAGACAAGGATTCCTATCGCAAGGACTTCTTGTATGCTGTCTTGAGCTACCACGTGCTCATGTTTGCCTTGGAGTGGGGAAACCCTGGAGTGACGCGGTCTGCCTACGCGCATAGTCTCGAGCACTGGTTTGACGCCGAAGACGCGCATCGGCTCATCCTGTCTGATGAACTCTTCGAACAGTGCAACGGTGAGCGCAAGAGGTGGGTTTCCTGCACGTCGCAAGCAACGATGGAGCGGGATTTCCAGTCCTTCGAACTACAGACGAAGCATCTCAAGGAAGCAGGCTCCAAAAAACGAAGTATGCCCGACCTCGCGCCAGCATACCGTGAGCGCTTGCCACATCTGTATCGGTACGATACCATCTTCCTCTGCAAGTGCATCACAAACAAATGTGCAGTCTGGAAGAAAGCCGCCGAGAGCTTGGAAGCACGCCTCCATCATGCCGGTTTGAGTGACCACGTGTGCCGGAAAAGTGGATGGGGACAGAAGTTCCGTAGCCTTCCAGATTGCGAAGGTGAGTTGCTGAAGATCTGCTTTTGCCGTGAGACACCATGGCACGCGAACCTGCCCGATGCCGATGATGATGACGACGTCTCCAAAGACAGCAGCGAGGACGAGGCTGCCGAGCACCAGTGCATCATGTGTGAAAAATGCTTCCCTCGAGTCGAGGGCCTGTTCGCCCACTACGACTCACAGCACCGCCCCAAAGTTACTTGTGAATGCACAACAAACTGTCCAGCCTGCCACAAAACGACCCGCAAGAGTGGGTTGAGTCAACATCTGCTCTACACTCATGCAGAGAAGCTCACGAAGCTCACATGTCCACTGTGCATGAAAAAGTTCGGCAACGGACGCCTCAAAGATTCCCACATGCGCGAGGTCCACAGATGAGTAAGCTCTGCTTTGCTTTGCAATCACCATGGTATTCCCAGCTTTGTACTTCTGCTTATTGCCGCACTTCGCTCTGTACTATATCCTAGCCCAGCTTTTTCAATGAGTGACCGCACTACCCTGAGCCCCAATACTGGACTGGTTTCAGGTGGAAAATTTGGCAGATGATCATGATCAGAAGGTCCTACTTGGGCGGTTCGGTTTCCTCACACATTGCATGTGGCTAAAAAAAACGCTGAAACTTGAATGCGTGCTCTTCCTGCCCCATTTTCCTTACTTTGCATCCCAAAACACCTGCCAAAACACCTGAAATCACTTGTAAGTTTTACTAGTGCACTTGTAAATTTTACTAGTGCACTTGTAAATTTTACTAGTGCACTTGTAAAATTTACTAGTGGCACTTGTAAACCATTTTCACTTGTGAAACCACTAGTAAATTTACTAGTGAAAGCCTTTACTACTGCACCGTGTAGCATCAGCACTGGGGGGGGTAAATGTTTCTTGGGTTTGAAGAGCGCGTGGTGCTTGCACCTCTGAGGCCAGGTTATTTAACCGCGGATTTAGTGAAGGATTGTTCAGGAAACGGTCGCGAGCGAAACCCGACCAGGTAACGACCATTTCACTGTCTTCTTTGTTTTGTGATGCGAACATCACGAGGTGCTGTCCGAAGACACCGCCCACGTGAGCACTGGGGGGGGTAGGGGGGGGGGGGGGGACCCACCCCCACCCAGGGTTAGCAACTTCGTTTTGGGTCTCAGGCTTAGTATCAGCACTGCCCCCCCCCCCCCCCCCCCCTTCCACAGTGCAGTTGCCTTGGAGGCTGGGTGGTCAAGTTCTCTAAGGTGAAATGGTCAAAATTCCCTGCCAAAAGTGGGCCCACGAAAATTTTCCAAAGTGTGGTATTTGGGGTATTTGGGGCAAAAAAAAAAAAAAAAATCTGACCGCCCACCAGGGGTGTTTCTAAATCGGGACCCGGTACCCGCTTTTCCTGGGAAAAACTTTTTTTCCCGGTTTCGTTGCTGGGGGCTTCGTAACCAAAAAAACTTTTTTTCCCGGTTTCACTCTCCTTGGTATTACCCTTTTCCCCCAATGTTTTTTAGCCAAAAAAATATTGTATCCACTCAGCTTTGTTGTTGCGGACGCAATCGTCCAATCGAAGAAACAGAAACGCCTCGTTATTGGGCTCAGCCCGCCGCGTTGTGGACGAGGGGGTTGTATGCCTGCCGGGTTATTTGCATTGCATATAGCCTGTCTGTGTCCGGTGTAATAGAGACATAGTCGAGCAAGCCGCTATAATCGGGGCAACCCAGGCGTGGTCAACTAAACTCAGCTTCAGCGGGGGGTAGGTGGATTGGCTCAACAAGCTCTGTGCAGCATCCTCGGGAAGAACAACATGGACGAACTCACAAAGCAGGGTATTCAACGCTGGCGCCGGCAGTTGTGCGCGACAGTGTTCGCGGACTTGAGTAAGCGGTGGGCTGCGTACCCAAACAAAACAATCTGCTCGTTTTATTCCACTGCACAGCGAGATTCAACAACGGAGTGCCTGATGGCGTTGTGCCAGTTTCTCGGGTTTGACGAAACTTCAACGTACACAGTGGGAATGGAGTGGTCCCAGTTTCGTCAGCTTAGTTGTCCTGAGCTGAAAGGGGAGGGGCTCCGCAAGTTCGTTTTGGAGTACCTGCTGACCACGGAGGCAGATGGTCTACTCGAACAGGCACTGGAGGCTATGACGGCGCTCTCTCCGTCTAGTGTCGTTGTTGAAAGTGCCTTCTCCTTGCTCAGAATGCTGCGTGGTTTGTACAGAACCACTGTTGGTGCGCAGACGATCTCACAGGAGCTGGTAATTTGCTGCCTCCTGCCGCAAGGCGCTGCCGAGCGCACGGAGCTGTTTCACGAAGCCACCACTGCCTTTCTTGTTCAGAAGCCCCGCCGCTTTACAAAGCGCAGGTCTCAAGGAGTACTCTCTGGCACTGGCACAGTGGACTACAACGAAGCTATCAACATCCTCTACCCAGTTCCACAGGCCCAGGAAGACGAAGACCCGTATGGCCTCGCCGCCGAACCCGATGGTTCTGACTTGGAAGATGATGCCTTGTCCATCGTAAGCCTCGCCACGACTGACTTCGATGACACAGCTCCCTCGCAAGGGCAACGAGAGACAACAGTCTCCCAGCCACGTGTGACCTTCTCACAAGTTTTGGACGAGGACGAGAGTGATGACGAGCAACCGGAAAAGCGGAGACGCACTGCACCCTCTTCCGAATAGGCGCATTCTTGCGCGCCCTTGGAACCTTGGCGGGGGCTTGTACACCCCCCCCCCCTTGGAGCCTTGGCGTCCAGCAGACACAAAATCAGGCCCAAATTAGCCCGAATTACCACCGCGGGGGCTTGTACACCCCCCCCCTTGGAGCCTTGGCGTCCAGCAGACACACAATCAGGCCCAAATTAGCCCGAATTACCACCGCGGGGGCTTGTACACCCCCCCCCCCTTGGAGCCTTGCAGCGCCCATTTTGCACTGGCGAAACCGGGAAAAAAACCGGGACCCGCATCGCCTAAAACCCAAAATACCCCCGGAACCCCGGGCACCCCTGCCGCCCACTGTGGTGACCACCTTAGAGTGTGACAGGTAGCGTCTCCCCCCTCCACAGTGAAAATAGCCTGAGGGGGGGGGTCAGCCGGCTGATGGATGGATGGATGGTTCTTAACAAGATGCCTGGGGGGGGGGGGGGGGGGGGGGCCGTTGTATAATGGTTTAGCTTGAAGGGTGTTGGAAAGGTTGAAAAAGGTTTTGGGGGTCACCGTCGGTTTGTGTTTTTATTTTTTTCTGTATATTTTTTTTGGGGGGTAATTATTTTTTCGGGGGTTCGCGTAACCCTTCTTTTCCGGAAGATAACGTTATCTTTTCTTTTCTCTCTGGCGCTCTTTTTCTCTCTATCTCTCTCTTTGGCTAGCAAAGCGACTATTGCGACCGACACCACGACCACACCCGTAATGAATGTGATCAGGGCCCCCCACGTTCTACATGTTGAGCAGGGGTTGCCATGTAGCCCGTACCGGGGGGGGGGGGGGGGGGTAGGGGGTCAAATGGGTGTCCGCGGGGGTCAATTTTGACGATGCAAAACTATGAGCATTCTGAAACCAGATTGGCCCGAAAGCGGCTGGAAACCACGGCAAAACGTGTTTATGAGTGCTTTTGGCGGGAAAATGGGCATCTTTGGCAGGTGTTTAGCAACCTTTTTTTTGGGTACCCCGTTTGGTACCAGCAGTGGAAGCAGAACCGGGCAGAAACGAAGTTTTCAACATCTGAAACGCAGTACTGTCGCCGCGTTTAGCACCCGTCGGGCAGGTAGAGGTAGGGGCAACGTCCCCTCCTCTTATTTGGTCGTCGGTACCGTTTTTAAAAGTGTTGCAAATGCCTTGTGGCTAGTTTTTTTGTGTTTTGCCAACACTGCCTTCCCATCATCTGTGGTGTTTGTTGTCGTCGTTCTCGGTATCGGTGTCTTCGTGCTTGTGGGTGTCGGTATCGCCATTGCCGCTGCACTCCTGGTGTGGTGTTTTCATTTTTTGCCGTTTCCCCTCTTTTTCGAGGGGTTTCTCCGTGTTCGCGGGGTTTATTGATCCTAATGACGCTTTTTTTGTCACCATATGTTCTGTGGTGGACCATGGTTTGGTACCACACGGGTTACCAAAAAAATAGGTGGCGATTTTCAGCACAAGACACCGAAAAACTGGCCCACAACACTCGAAAACATGATTTAACATGGTTTCGAGCCGACCCCTGTGGGTGTTAGTCCTTGTATGGCCCCAATTCAGCTTGGTTAATAATCGACCCCTGCGGACACTTTTAAAGGACATTTGACCCCCCCTAGGGCTATGTTGGCAAGTAAACGCGTTTCCATCCGTTTTTTCCAAAACATGGAAACGGAAACGGAAACGGAAACGGCTCCGTGGTTTTGCAGGCTACCCACAAACCACGCTAACACCACCAGGGAATACTACACGGTGAGGTCCAGCCCCAGAAGTTGGAGCTAAAGAGGGTGCCCGAGTCACACCCGAAAAGCGGGTGTGACACCCGCTTTTTAAACTCCAGCTTTAACTCCAGCTTCTGAGGCTGCTCATCCCCGACAGGGTGTGTCAACTTGCAGCCAAAACCGAAAAGACTGTCGCGCATACGAACCTTGTCGAGAAACTTTACGGGGAGGTCTCCAGGCCCAATTCTCTGAGTGCTTGGTTGCCACCACTACGAAGGACCGCGCAGTTCGAGACTACTTCGGAGACAGCACCGTTTGCACAGATAAACTTGTTTTGCTGGCTCGTTGGGAAATACACCTAAACAATTTTCCCCCCGCCCATCCGAGGTGTGGTCACCTTACACACCGCAATCTGCAGCAGCCGTTTCCCAAATAAGGAAACGCCGTTTCCTTGAGAGTATGGAAACGGAAACGGAAACGGGAAACGTTTCCGTTTACTTGCCATCATAGCCCTAGGGGGGGGAAAATCTTAGTTTCGTGTTCAGGCGCTACTTGCCTCTAAGTGTTTGATGCTAGCATCAAGTCTTCTTCGCGGAATGCAGAGTCTTTTTTTCTTCTTTTTTTCTTTTTTTCCCGTTTTCTGTTTTTTCTTTTCTTTCTTTCGTTGTCAACAATTTCTTTTTTCTCCTTTTACTTTTAAATTTTAATTTTAATTTTCTTTACCATGGTATTTTTGGACTTTCTGGTGCCGTCACGTCGATGTTCGTTTAGCAGCGGCTGCCGAATCACGCCGTGGCACCATCCTTTTGTGCGTCTGCCTTGCTGAAGAAGTGTGGGAAAGGAGTCCAGGACTCCGTGGTTTGAAACCATGTGCTATGGCTTCACTTCCTCCTCCCTTCGTCCGTTTTTCTTTAAAAAAAGGGGGTTTACAAATTGGGTTGTGGCTCGTAACCAACCGCCACGGGGCACTACTTCCACCAGGTGAAAGTGTTTACGCTTTCTCGAGAGAGATGACGTAGCCATTGGTTGTGAATCTCCTGGCACATTCCTCCCATGAGAGTACGAATACTTGCTGGTCGTCGTAGCACACCCATTCATCGTCTTCCTTTAACGCGGTAAGTTATGATCTGCCGTTGCTCTTCCGGTGTGGATAATGAAGCCTTTTACCGTGTAGGAGTCTTCACCGATCAGTATGGTTTGTCGGATCGGGGTGCGGGCTGGTATTTTTATTTCTTCGCGTGTTTTTTTTCGATAGCTGTGCTCGTTGCAGTGCTACATCCATTTGCTTTGAAAATGTGTAATACTCCTTCGTAAATCCAACGGTCCTTTTGTTACAGGTGCTACAGGGGAAGTCGTCCACTTTGGTTGCTCTCTTGTTTTGCACTTTCTTTATCAGATCCTCAACTGACTCGGTGTAGGGCTTCTCCCTGTTTTTGAGTTCAAGCATCAGGAACGGTTCTGACGCCGGCGATGCTCGTGAAGACTCTTTGCATATTGTGCACGTTGTCAAACGGGAGTATGTCACCGTAGCTTGGTCGTCGTCGTCGCCCGTCACGCAGGAGCGTATCCACGTCAGCAGTTCGTGCACGTCCCGATGCGCGGAGTCGTCTGCCGTCGTGTTGAACACGAGGCTCCGGAGTGTGGCCATTGTACCGTGGATGTTTTGGCCTGCGTCGAAATCCGTGAACAGCCTCTGCACCATCTGCTGGTTGGTGTCCAGGTGCGTTAGGTTTGCGAGTTGTAGTCGGAAGGACGTCCTTCGCGCCAGGAACTGCACGCTGGCGGCGAAGAAACATGAGTTGCGAATGTTCGTTATGCCGTTGCGTCCAGGTGGGTTTGTTGGTTTCGTCGCAGGGTGCGTAGTGCTGGTGGGTTCGGATTTGTGCGGCGACGTAGACTGCGGCGAGGTTCTCCCGGGTGGATGTTTCGGTGAGCCGTCGGGCGGTTGCGGCGTGCGGATGCTGATGTACGGTTTTTCCTCGTTGGTCGGGCGACCTTCGTCATAGGCCTTTCCGACGAAGTGGTGAAACCGTGACAGCACTCGCGCATCTAATTCGTACTTTCCGTACGTTTGTGCCACGAACGTGTCGAACGTGCGCCGGAGTTCCCGTCCAGAGAATCCTCGGTTCCGAAGTCTGTAGTACACCTTCATGACCTCGACCTTCAGATCTGGCATGTTGTTGCAGATGCGCGCTGCTCGGATCAGTGCGCCTTTGAAGATCGAGGTTCCGGTGTTTCGTGGTACCGTGGATTCGACGTGGGTGTACTTTATCGGATTCCAGGGGAATTCCTCACCCTTGTCCAGGACAGACATCCGAATGAAGTCCGTCTTGTCATTCCTCTCCATCCGGATCCGCATCCCCAAAAAGACTACGTCGTCGACACCTTTCGACGTTTCACCATACTCCATGCCGTAGATATCTTCCGGCGGTGGTCGAACACCCCAGGTCAGGAAGTCGTCAATGAATCTGACGCTGTCGGCGTGATTCCTGGCCTCTTCTTGCAATCCTTTCGCGACCAGGCCGTCGATGTACTGCTTTTCGCACCAGTAGCAGTATAAGTTGGCGAGGTCTGGGCTTGCATTGCCGCCCATGGGGATTCCGGATACCTGCTGGTAGCATGTTCCACCGTTGGTGACGAAGGTGTTACCAACAATGAAGCTGACCAGTGCTCGAATCTCTTCGACATTGTAGGAGGTCGTGTTCGATTCGTCTGGTTTCCCAAATTCGAAACGGTGTTTGGCGCGCTGGGCTTCTACGTTCGCTCCTTTTTCGGACTTCATGTACTCGAAAGCCTCTGCAACCGCAGACATAACATAGTCAACAATCTGCTTCTGCGGAATCTTCGTGTACATCTCTTTGAAGTCGAAGGTTCGTGGCGCTTTTTTGCGCAGTCGAGCGTAGTTCGTCTTTATGTGTACTGCTACGTCATCGACCGACTCCACGACGAAGAAACGACGTATCCCCGTTTGCGAAAACGCCGCTTCGTCCTTGCTTCGGAGCGTTGCTAGCACCAGCTTCAGCAAACCGGAGGCTTCTTGGTGTGCAGGGGTTGTGGATGCACGTGTCTTCATTCGTTTCTTGTCGCGGCCTTTTTCGTCTCGGTCCTTCTGTTCGTCTTTCTTCTCAACGTTTCCTTTCTCCGACACGCCGGCAATGTACCGCATCCGTGGTTCGGGTTTGTGGAGCTTCGGGATGCCGTAAAGGTACGGTAGGTTGTCGGCGTGTACGAACTTGTGTGACTTGTTGAAGTCACGGTGTCGTTCGAGCACGTCATCAATCGACTCGCCAACTTCCTGGTACGTTGAGCTCTGTTGTAATTCGTCCCGTAAGAGCTCCTTGTATTTTTCCTTGCAGATAAACCCGAAGTCATGGGACGTCTTATCTACAGGGAGAAACACGAGGTGCTCCTGGAGCTTCTTCAGGGTGCGTAAGGCGTCTCGGAGTTGAGGTTCGTCGGTGTGCGCGTTGAGAGTTCCAAGGACGGCGTCGAACTCTTCGACCAGAGTCGTTGAAAATCTGGTCTTCTCGTCCTCGCTCGCCTTCGGGAAATTCGAGTTCACGAATTCTTCGACGTCGTGTCTTATCGAGTCGTACATAGTCATCGGACTACTCGCGACCCGGTATTTTCGTCCTTTTCGAAAAAGTGAAAGGAGGGCTTCGTCAGTCTTCAGATCCGTTGCAAGTCCTAAAGCGTGTCCACCAAGATCCGGGCGGTGTGGTGTCATATGCTGCATGCATGGACAAACCGAACCTGAGCTAGTCGGTTGATTCGCTTCGTAACTTACTTCGGTGACGTTGCTGACGAGGGTTACCAAAGGTGGCTTCAGGCGGTTGCTCACCATGAGGTTTTTGAGGACGGCCGGGTTGGGGCACGTTTCGCGAACCCGTGCGCGTGACAGGACGCCGGCAATTGCTGTCCGGTCTTGTGCCGGGTGATGATGCGTCAGCTTGAAATACCGTCGTGGGGGGGCCGCCGGTTTCTCGGTTCTGTTGCGGATGCGCGCACTGAGGAGTCGTTCAAGGATTCGTACTTTGTCTGTGACGTCTTTTCCTTGAACGAAGGTTCTCAGCCACGTGCGTAGGCGGAGGGCGCGATTGGGATGCCATGTTGACATGTCGTAGGTTCCCAGTCGGTCCTGTGGGAGTGTCAACAGGTGGTCCAACTGTTTCCTCAACCCAGAACAGAAGCCCGGGGAGGTGTCAATGTGGAGTTCGTCGTTTTCCATGCGGTGCCAGACGCTGCCGTCGGTGCGTCGTTTGCGGAGGCGTTGCGGTGGACGTTGCCTCCTCTTCTTCTTTGCAGCCTTGTTGTTGACCCTCTCTCCCTGTCGCCGATTCGTCATGTTCAATGGCGGGTTTAGCCATTTGATCCAAAAATCTTCGATTGGGAGAGCCACGCGCGCGAAGTCAGCGGGCTGTACGTACAGCCGTTCCGGAACATTCTGTATCGGACACGCGTAGAGCTTCCGGCCTCGCTTTCGTAATTGTTGCGATACACGGTTGCCCTTTGAGTTCCGATTTTCCCAGTGCTTGCTGTTTCGCACCTCGGCCGTCTTCGACGTCTGACCCACGTAGAGGACGGTGCCCCCTTCGTTCAGAAGTACGTAGATCACTCCCGTCGTGCTGTCGGCGACGTCGCTTCGGTCGGTTCCGCATTTGTTCCGCCCATTCGACACTTTTGTGCCGTATCGCTTCCAGAAGATTTCGATCGCGCTTTTTCTTCGGCTTCCGTGATCGTCGTCGTCGTCGTCAGGGTGGCGGCGCGTGTGGACAAAAGCGGCGAGGAAACGAGTGTCAGATTTGGGCCGGTTTGTTTTTTGTTTTCGCCGTTCTTTTCTGTTGGCGCGTGCACTTTTATTGTTTTTTTGGTTTTTTTGGTTTTTTTCGTTTTGTTTTTTTGCCTCAGAGTCACGTGGTCGTTCTTCCGATTTTTCTTGGCGGCGTTTTCGTGCTTGTGCTCTGGGTTTTTCTTTTTGCGGCCTCTTTTGTTCGCGCTCCTTTTGTCGATCGTTGTGAACCGGGTGGCTAGTCGTTCCACGGTTCCTCTGTTCTGGGGCTGCTTGGGGTCTGGAAAGACCTTTCTCGCAGGGCTTCTTTGTTTTGGGGGCCGCTTGGGGTCTGGGGTGACCTTTGTCGCAGCGTTTCTCTTCCTTTCCCTCTCTCCGTGTCGCTGGGAAACGACCAACAAGTTCAGGTCCTTCCTGGGAGTGGCGCTGTCGGAAAATAAGGCATTCGTCATCTGTCCGAATCGGATATCCGACGACTACCTTAGCGTCTGTTCCGTCGAGTTCATCATCAAAGTAGTTAACTTTCATGTTATCGGACTCGGTGGTGGTAGACGACGCAGCACTCCGCCTCGAATGGTTATGCTTCCTAGGCACTTTCAATGGCGATTTAGAGACGGGTGTGGGATTTTTTACTTTGGGTCTATCAACGTGTCGGGCTGACAGGTCCAAAAGCGGTCCTGCGGCGTTTTTTAGGGCCACACGGCAAGGGGCCATCGTGTGGTTACAACATCCATGAGGTCGGTATCAGTTCGGGTCTCCGTCGTTGCCCGGGGTTCTGGTTTCCCTGGTCTTGCTGCACTGGTGTGGATGGCACCTGTGCTTTTCTGTACCCTTTTTAGTTGGGGTATTTTTGCTTAGAAAGGACCCTGGAGTTCGTCCGTTCGTCTTCTTCCTGTCAGTTGTGAATGGCTGCCCCGACAAGAGCCACTGACGGGGAGTTGGCTTGGGGCTCGCTCAAAGGTTGTTCTAAGCTGGGGGAAAAAGTGGGGCGCAGGAAGGTTGACAGCCTTCCTCTCTGACGCGGGGTTGCGGGGCGGGGGTAAAATAAAACTTTTACTTTGCATCGGGGCCGGTACCGTATGGCGCTCGAAAGTACTGTAGTGGTACCGGCCGCGGCCAACAAAGGGATGCGGGGTTTTGCTTCCGGCTATCAGTCCCTGTGCTGCAGAGAAGCTGGGACGTCACATTTTGCATCCGGTAGGCGGGACGGGGGTAGGCAGCTGAGTGCTTTGTTTTCCGTTTCGCCACCCGGAAGACTGTTCTTTGTTGGGAAATGAAGGAGGGAAGAGAATAACTGGCAATTGACCTTTTCCCGCGTAGACAACGCGGTCCTTTCCAAATCTCGCCTTGTTTTGGGAATTCGGAGGTGGGGTGTTGTCAGTTCGATGCTGTTTATTGGGCCGTTCTCCTGCCGGTGCTGCTTTACTGCAGTCGGCCAGAGTTTTCCTATCTTCGTAGGTTGTTGGGTATTCCCTTGTTTTTGGGGAACTGTTGTCTTCTCCATTGGAGAGCAGAGTAAGACCTGTGTCTTCAGAAGACCGGCATACTCCGTAGGGGGGAAAATCTTAGTTTCGTGTTCAGGCGCTACTTGCCTCTAAGTGTTTGATGCTAGCATCAAGTCTTCTTCGCGGAATGCAGAGATCAATAGGGTTACCCGGATTTCTATGAAAAATGTCTCCTCCTCTAAGCAACCTGAAGGACAAAATTATCGACAACGATTGACTGAAGCTTGTGGCAGAAAGCAAGCCTGGTGCTCATGACTGCGAGAAAGTCATTGGCCTAAATTCGACTGATCCGATACTGAACCAGCAGGAAACAAGACGGGGCACCGCTTTCTTTCGTCGGCGATCTGACACGAGCAAATAGGTAACCACAAGCTAATGATGCAGAATGTCGTCACATGTGGATGTTTTCTGACACCAGATTCCACTCTTCTGTGCCTACCACTTCGTCTTCTGCTGCTTCCAACCCACGTTCTCATGTGAGTGGGGCTTTTTGAATCTGCCGTCCTCTTCTGCATTGTTGGTGGGTTCTTCCTGCCGTCGTTGTCTATGCTCCGACAACACCGCCCCTTCCGGTGACGGTTGCCACCCGTCGTCGTATGCAAGGTGCACTGTGGCAAGCGATGTTTAACGCACACGTTACTGCGTGGCCATCGCTTTTCTGGCGGGTTCAACATTGCCCCGGCATACGTGTGCCCTTCTCACCTCCTGATGCTGATTGCACTCCCTCTTTGTCTTACACCGCCGAAAGACCCCGGTCTTGTAGCCTGTGGCGCTGAACGATCGTATCTGTAGAGTCTATTATTGGAAGCGGATGTGCTTTCCCGATCGTCTTCAGCGCGTTGGCCAACAGCCTCGCATAACAGAGCATCGTCGCCACAACAGCCATTGGTGTAAAGAGCTGCAGACCTCAAAGTCAGCACAACCGGATGCGTGTGGTTGCGTCTGCTCCACGCGGTCGCAACTCTTATGCTTCTTTCCTCCCTCTTTTCGGAGCCTCCTTGTCCATGGTTTCCCACTGGATTGCGGGGTCCGCCGTTCGGAACACATTTCCGGTCGGACCTTCAGCCAGTATACTAGTGGCATACCAGCCGTTTCTTTTGAAAAGAAACGGCGTTTCCATCCACCGCCAAAAAGAAGGAAACGGAAACGGAAACGGAAACGTTTCCAACGTTTCCATCCTACATAGCCCTAGGGGGGGGGGGGGGGGGGGGGGGGGGGTTAGTAAACTTTTACTAAAAAAAGAGCTGTTAATGGAAAAGAGGCTGATCAATGGTTTCTCAAAGGCCGCGGTTTGGTGTAGTGTTTTGTGAACCAGCACACTCTGCCACCTGTGGTTTGCTGGTGAAGCGCCGCTCCTCCTGGCTGGAGTGGACTGTTTTCTGTTGTCTCAGTGCACTCAGAATTGGTCGGACCCGGTGCAGGTGCAAATGGTGCAGATACGGCTGGTTGACAAACCAACCTGTGGGTTGTTCTGTGGCTCTTCTCACGAATTTTCCGAGGGAATCTGCGAGGCTAGACAAATTTACATACAGGGTGTCTGTTCTACGGGGGAAACATTTTGTTTTTCTTCTACCACATCCAGTGCAGGGGATGAACGGAGGTGACAGAAAATTGCCAGGGAAGGGGGCTTGTGGCAGCCAAGCGTTCATAGCGGTGTTGCTTTTCGATCCTTCGATGTTGACTCTTCCTATCCTAGACAAGCAGAACTGTCTAAGGGTTGGCTTGTTCACCCACTAACTGGGAACGTGAGCTGGGTTTCGACCGACAGGTTGGTTTTACCAAACAACAATCAATATCGCGGGGATGGACAATAGCAATTATTGAACGCCACTAGTTTTAATGCTCGCGGAAATGCCGGAGAAAAACGGGTGGGTAATAGGTCTACCCCCCCTTTACTGCGTAGAAAGAGTAGCGTTGGCACTCTAAAAAGCACGACGAAGCGACCCAAGCTTCCGCAAACTGCGTGGTTCGCTGCATCATGTGCAAGGCAAACAACGCAGCCGGCTTCGACATTCTGGTGTCCCTGGAAGCCTGTGGACGGACAACAATTTCTGCAGAAGGTCTTCCACGCTTAATCGGTGAGATCCGGAAAACTTCTCTTCGGGTAGTTGCCGCCGTTGCTGGTTCAGCCCCTCTTTCAGGCGTGTACACCACGATAGGCTTGGAAGGGGAATCTGACAGAACAATATACGGCATGGCAATTGAACACACCTTCTCTGCAGTTCGAGAAAGAATCGCATGCCCTGTCGTGAAGTGCGATCCACCTCCTCTGCGGTTTGTAAAGCAGCCGTGATTGGGGGAGTGTCCATTAGCAGAATCTGGCATTCGCGGGATGTTGTTACGCCGAGTGTCCATCGTCGTGTGGCATAAGCACAAAACGACACAACGGCAACGTGATCACCCACTAAGTTGTTCACAAGAGACGACTTGCCTGAGTTTTCGAGGCCAAGCACCGCTGCCCTGAGCACTTTGGGTCGTGGAGGCATTGCGATAGATTCCGTATCCGGTTTCCGGACTTTGTTTACGATGTCTGAGGTGAAGACTGCCTGAACCGGCGTGAAATGTGACTTTCCGAACGACTCCGAAATTGTGTCTCGCTCACCTTGAGATACATTTTGCGCTTGCGATAGGACAAGCTCCTTTTCTTGCTCAGCTTTCTCCATGGCTAGTGAAAGCTTAGACCTAACAACGCCCCTGAGCTCAGTCTCGACCGAGGGGGACGGACGTCCATTGTCGTGAATCTGCCGCTTCTGCAGTCGCCACGTCAGTGGCTGCGTGTGTGCCAAGCCAAGCCGCGAGCGAAAGACGTACATCTCCCCATGACCAGAAAGGTTTTTTCCTGTGAGTTGGTTCAGTTCAGCGAAAAACGACGCATCGGTGCCTTCACAACAGTGTAGGAAGGACCTCGTTTAAGTTGTTGAGGCCAGGGGCTACGCTCCGCTTTCAGTCTCAGAAACAGTCTAAAAAATACACCCACATGTAGACGCGCAAAATTCAAGAGGGGCCGCATAGGTGGCGGGCGAGTCGCCCTAGGGCCCTCGAACCCCGAAACTCGCCTTTTGACTCGCCCACTCGCCCCAGACTCGCCCCACACTCACCCTCCGACTCGCCCAACTCGCCCCAGACTCGCCCACCGTGGACCATGGTGACACACGTCGAAGAGTGCACTCCGCCTCGATTCCGACCTGTTTTGCCGCTGCCACCGTGCTCATGAGCCCGAGGGGTTGCCGATCCTGTTACGGCGCATGAACACAAGTGCAGAGAAGGGGTAGGGGTGAGAAAATCTTGATGTTTTGGCAGAATACTGCCCAGTGTGCTGAAGGTCTCATGCCCTCACACAATGCACATGTCGGGAGCTTCCAGGTCGTCACGCCGGCGTCGTTGTCGTCGTCATCAGCGACAAATGCGTCATCACCATGCATCTGCAGAAACAGTCGGCCGACGAATGTCTGCGGATCCATGGTGGCAGCGTATCTTCTCCATGGCGTTCGTCACCGAGAAGACGCTGCCTCGACCCCGTCACGCTTAGCTGTGCGGCCAGCACCGCCGTGTTGTGGGTCGACAGCGCGGGAAACTTCTCTGCTGCCGGTTCCCCCCCCAACACGTGTTTCTCCACCATAATGGGGTTCTTTTTGGCGACGGGGTATTTGCCGAGATTTTTGTGGTTAAATCCCGCACCTGAGTGGGTCGGAGAAGGCACAAAAAATTGACTGTACTGAGGGCGAGTGAAGGGCGAGTGAGGGCGAGTGACAGGGCGAGTGAAGACGAGTCTGGGGCGAGTCGTGACTCGCCCGCCACCTATGCCTAGGGCTGTGGTGGCTGCGTACGCGTACGCACCAGTTTTTCGAAAATCGGCGTACGCGTACGTACGCGCGTACGCGTACGGCAGCCAGGCCGTACCATGCGGTAGGGGTCCAGCACGTCTTTCTGACGTCACTACTCCTGTGGTTCCCGGGCAAGAACCAAGAAACCCCCGCGAGGAAGTTCACTACGATTCCCCACTCCTCATCATCAATGAGACTTGCCCGACAAGGCGGTTGCCAGCCAGCATCTGAAGTCCTGACCTCTCGCTCCCTAGGTGTTGCCACCACATGGCGACAGCGTCCCCTCCGTGCACCTGACTTCCTGCATACCCTTCCCAGGTCTTCCACGAGTGACCCCACTCGTTCTTGGGCATCTTTGCTGTTTTTGGAGCTGGCTTTGCGACCGCCTTTGAAGCTGGCTTCGCGAGCATGTTTATTCCTGTTGGGTATACATACGTTAACCCTGTACCCACTTACTACCGGTGACTACGTATACGTGTGTACGCGTACGCGTACGCCAAAACAAAATCGGCGTACGTACGGCCGTACGCTGACAGCATTGCCCTAGGCATAGGTGGGCGAGTCACGACTCGCCCCAGACTCGCCCTAGGGCCCTCGAGCCCCCAAACTCGCCATTTGACTCGCCCAACTCGCCCCAGACTCGCCCTCCGTGGACCATGGTGGCACACGTCGAAGAGCGCACTCCGCCTCGATTCCGACCTGTTTTGCCGCTGCCACCGTGCTCATGAAGCCGAGGGGCTGCCGATCATGTTACGGCGCATGAACACAAGTGCAGGAGAAGGGGTAGGGGTGAGAACATCTTGATGTTTTGGCAGAATACTGCCTAGTGTGCTGAAGGTCTGCCCTCACACAATGCACATGTCGGGAGCTTCCAGGTCGTCATCGTCGGCGTCGTTGTCGTCGTCGTCAGCAACAAAGACAAATGCGTCATCACCATGCATCCGCAGAAATAGTTTTGTGTTGTGCGGATCCATGTGGCGCAGTGTATCGTCTCCATGGCGTTCGTCACCGAGAAGACGCTGTCGACCCCCGTCATACTCAGCGGTGGCCAGCACCGCCGTGATGTGGGTCGACAGCGCGGTAAAACTTCTCTGCTGCCGTTCCCCCCAACACGTGTTTCTTCACCATAATGGGGAGTATTTTTGGCGACGGGGTATTTGCCGAGATTTTTGTGGTTAAACCCCGCACCTGAGTAGTGAGTAGGCACAAACTTTTGACCCTGATGGTACTGAGGGCGAGTGAAGGGCGAGTGAGGGCGAGTGACAGGGCGAGTGAAGACGAGTCTGGGGCGAGTCGTGACTCGCCCGCCACCTATGCCTAGGGGGGAAAATCTTAGTTCAATGTTTAGGCAGGGGGGGTAGGGGGTGCGACTCCCGTTGTAAATCTTGTCGCGTTTATTATTTTCACCATTTTTGCATGTTTCTGAGGCACCTCCGGGTATTTTGAGCCCAAAGAGTATGTTTTCATGAGGATAGGGTCCCCGACCCAGGAATCGATCAGAATCTCGCCCAGAATGGCAGAAATGGTGAAAATATAGTGAAAAATAGAGGGACCTGTCCGGGTTGGCAAAGAGGTAATCTTCCCTTCGTCGACCAGAACCTGCCATCAGTTGTCGCAGCTCCGTTATGATTTTCTGTAGCTTTTCTCAAGTATAAATTCAAAAATTTGGGCGTTGTGGAGTGCCCCCTGGGGCTTTTGTCAGCATTTGACCTTGAACCGGGTCCAGTCCGGGTTGGTCTGGGGTGATCCGGGTTAGTCCGGGCTGATCCGGGTTTGGTCCGGGCTGATCCGGGTTTGGTCCAGGTCATCTAAACACCAGGAAGCAGCCACAAAAGACGGTAGCAGGGTCAGACTTTGCCTGGAATGACTCAAGATGCAGTCTTTTGTGCCCAGGGAGGCTCAAAATGTTTTCTCTGGTCTATTGTTCCTTCAGATTTGGGACCCGCTTGTTGCAATTCTAGACTTGGCTCTGTTCTCAATCTTCTTCAAGAGCCGCTTCGCCTCGGTTGTCGCAGCTTCCATTATGACTTTCTTGTGGCATTTTTCGTATAAGTTTCGAAATGTGGGCGTTGTGGAGTGCTCCCTGTGGGGGTTTCGCCGGCATTTGACCTTGAATCGGGCCCAGTCCGGGTTGGTCTGGGGTGATCCGGGTTGGTCCGGGCTGATCCGGGTATGGTCCGGGCTGATCCGGGTATGGTCCAGACGCATCCAACCACCTAAAAGCAGCCACAAAAGACGGCAGAAGGGTCAGACTGTGACAGGAATGACTCAGGGTGTAGTCATTTGTGTCCAGGAATGCTCCAAAAATTTCTCTACACTATTTTTCCTCCAGATTTGGGACTTCCGGTTGTAGAAATTCTGAAAATCGGCTGATTTCGGACGTCTTGTCGAGGTGGCCGAAATCTCCTTTTTTCACCAAGTTTTCCCTCTCTGTCGCACTTTTGGGTGACATTCTCATCAGCTTCTGGGTCACACACCCTCGATAACTTCATCCGTACCGATTCTGGGGGTGAACAACACCCGCAAGTGCCTAAAAACATGCAAAAATGGTGAAAATAATAAACGCGACAGGATTTACCACGGGAGTCGCACCCCCTAGGGCAGTGCTGGCTGCAAACGGCTGCAAACGCGTTTGCACCGATTCTGCAAACGGCAAACGTTTGCAGTGCAAACGTTGCAAACGTTTGCAAACGTCATTACCGTTTTCCAGGGTTTATACGGCGGGAGAGTCTTGGCGGTGTTCCTGTTGTTGTAGTTCAGCCGCACGAGGGAACCTGCTGTTTTTATCCCCATGCTGCTTCGCTTGTTGTCCTTCACTGCGTCATACACCGACCACCCTGGGCTGGCCATCTTTTTTTTGGCTACCGCCTGCAATGGCAGCCACTTGGTTCCAAATGCGTGCCACCAGATCTCCCCGAGCCACTTGTTTGCTGCTTTCAAAGCTAGTCCCTCTGGTACGGTGAGGCAGTCAGAGTGCTCAGCCAATGCACAGAGCTGGTCGTGTCGTCCGGAAAGAAGCGAGGACCTTCGCAATCCCTCTGTCGCGTTGGTGTAGATCTCCGTATTCCACTGCGGGCTGAGAGCGGCGGCGGCTTCGTGGAGGGGACGCCGGTAATAAATCCTCCACAGCAGAAGTCCGACTAGGGGTCCCACAGAAACAAAGCCTTTTCCTTTGCGGTTTGTCGACATCCCACTGTCACTGCTGCCACTTACGACAGCATAAATGTCACTTGCCCACGTCTATATCGCTCGCATGTGTCTATCCATTGCTAGCCTTGCACTGCACCGTTGCCGTTTGCAAACGTTTGCAAACGGCATCTGCCAGATCTGCAAACGCAAACGCAAACGTTTGCGCAAACGTTTGCACGTTTGCAGCCAGCACTGCCCTAGGCATACATCCGATACGACTCGTATTCTCGCATATTCTCGTATTGGGGGGTCGCGGCCCCGATTCTCGTAAAATTCTCGCATATTCTCGCAATTCTCGCATGATTCTCGCATATTCGCGAGAATATGCGAGAATCATGCGTATAAGACGCACTCAAACCCGCTGGCCATCATAGAACTGACGATTGATCGTGAATTGTGTATGGCAGCAAGAGACGATTTGGTTCGTTGCGTGCCGATACGGCGGAGGGTGCGCGTTCTGCTCTCGAAAAGGTACAAAGGTACGTGAGAATCGACACACCCATCCGGAGCCCGCCAAGCTCTGTTTTCCTGTTTCAAAACAAGCTCTTTATTGCCCTTCGAGCGCGCAAAATTTCGCTGCAGGTATTGTCCTGTCATGAGGGTACGTGTCGGCAAGTGACCGTGAAAACGGGCTGGCGCCCTTTATGTCCAGTACACTGCTAGTGGCCGCACATAAGGGACACGTGGCGCCAGGCTGCTTCATCAGAGACACCTCATAGCAAGCCTGCTCTCGACGGTATGGCCAAAGCAAACAGACACCGATGATCGGGTGGGCTTCCGCTGCGCCGGAAATAAGCGACTTCAACCTCGATCTGGGCTTTCTCTTACTAGCCGGAAACTGGAAGCTGAAGACGTTCACGGAAAATATAGAGCCAAACTAGAAGGAATGGCGTAGAGAAGTTGTGTTCGCATGCAAATGTGTCCCACATGAGTCCCCACTAACGCAACGAGAGCATTGTGTTCGATTGTGACTCGGCGTGTCAGCGATGATCAGGATATTCTGTCGCTGTTGCCAACTGTTCCACGGGTGGGTGGGCGGGGGAACCTTTTGTACGTGAGTACAAACCTTCTTTCCGAAGGTGTTCCTGAACGGTTGTAGAGGTTGACTAATCGATAATAAAAGAATCTTCATTTTCTTTTCACTTGCTGTAACAGTTAGTGTGTGAAAATGAAGACCTCCTTTTTTTTCCGCGCCTGCGGCGCAGGTATTGTTGACTATGCAGGACTATCTCATCATTTGTCTCGTTTCGTCCAAGTGTCCACTGGCAAAGGATTCATATCAAATTTATAAGGTGCTGATGACTGGTAGGAGTGCAGTGATATCCCGGCATGAGATCTCGCTTGTGGGGATTTCCAATGCTCAGCACCTTCGGCTGACACTGCCTACCAGCCTACCATGCAGGGTCACTACCCAGCTTGTGCACTGCACGAACAGCAGGCAGACACTGCTAAAAAAGCGCGACACTGCGACAGCGCCAAAAAAAAAAAAAAAAAACTTTTCCTGATTTAGGCTTCCTCCGGCATTTCGGAGGTAAGCGGGAGCACTGCATACGACATCCAAAAAAAAAAAACTATAGTTATAGCCAGCGGTCAGGTGTCGTGGGTGGGCAGCGGTAGTGGGTGGTCATGTGGTGGGAGGTTGGTGGTGCGGTGGGCAGTGGTGGTGGTGGGTATGTAGTTGGGCAGTGAGTGGGTGGATGATGCTACAGTACGGTTACTGCACCTTTGGATCATCGTTCTAGCAATGTACACCCTCAATTTTGGAACCTGCTGCACTGGCCCATTAACTTGGCAAAAATTTCCGCGCCTGCGGCGCTGGCATTTTTGGCTTGTGTATTGTTTCATGTCTTGTTTTTTGCCAAGAAGACCGCAGTTGTCCGCCCTGCTCTCTGTGGTGGGCAGTAGTGACAACCACAAAGAGGAGCACCCTGTCGGGTACATGAAAGTGCACTTGACTCACATCAACTTTGCCGCAGTCCCTGTGACTACAAAGCGGCTATTCTTGCTGTTTGGATACCTGCAGCGCTGACCCATTAGCTTGAAAAAATTTCCGCGCCTGCGGCGCTGGTATTTAGCTTACGTATTGTTACATGTCGTGTTGCCAAGAAGACCGCAGCTGTCAGCCTTGCTGTCGCAGATAACCGCCAGGCGACACTTGCCTTCTTCGCATGGCTTTTTTGCTTCCCGAAGGACAGTCTCTGTGGTGGACAGTAGTGACAACTACAAAGTTGCCACAGTCTCTGTGGACTACAAAGCGGCTTGCAATTCTTGCTGTGTGGCGCTACCTTCGATGAGCAAAACCCACTTGCACGTGCCGCATTTCGTCCGAACACCGCACACCCTCAACACAGTGTCGGTCTGAGCTCCACACACACCAAGTGCCACGAGGACCCTGAAAAGTGCTCTGTACAACATTTGGTAGGATTTTACGTGGGGCTCAGACCTCAAGCTACTTCCCTGCTGCGACAGCGCCAAAAAAAAAAAAAAAAAAACTTTTCCTGATTTAGGCTTCCTCCGGCATTTCGGAGGTAAGCGGGAGCACTGTAACTCACCCAAAAAAAAAAAAAAAAAATCGAAAATCGGGTGGGAGGTTGGGTTGATTTACACTACCTCGGATTGGGTTGGGCAGGAGTTGGTGTCTGTAATCTTGGGTTGGGCAGAGGTTTTGGGTGTCTGTAGTGGGAATTATTTCTCCTATTCTGGCTGTGCTACAGAAGAAGGGTAGACCTTTTCATCAGAACAATCATCAGTAGGCTAGGTGTCTTCTGGAGGAGAACACTGGCTGCAGAAGGTCCTGCCTTAGCCAGGACATCAGATTCTGAGGCACCATGCACCATACCGGGGCGGTGCCCCCCGGACCCCCCCTGCATTAAGACTCACCAGAGAAAATGGGCTTGGTGTCTAGTCTGAAGGAGAAAATGGGCTGCATAAGGTCCTGCAGATTTACTATTAAAAAAAAAAAAAACCCCCAATTGGTGTGATCCAGACCCCGGTAGAAAGTCGGTAAGAAGTCGCCAAGAACCCGGCAAGAACCCGGCAGAAACCCGGCAGAACTCAGGGTGGGGTCCATTTTTTATTTTTACCTTTCCTGCAGGAACTCTCAGAACTACTCCGGGTTTTGAGGAGCATCCCAGGGTGGCTTGTATCCTGCGCAGTATTTGCTCCCCTCTCCCAAGGCAAAAAGGTGGACTTCAGGACCTCCGATTATGCGAAAAGAGAGGAATATGAGACGATGCCAGGGGGGAGGGGTTTGGGCAGAAATACTCTGTGCATGTGGGGTGTGCGATCTATGCATAGAAGAAGGGATAAGGGCCCCCCACTCAGCCTCAGAATACGGGTTCCGGAGGGTATAGCATCACAATATCCCGCGACGTTGACAATTTGTGTCACTCAGTATTGGTCGAGAAATGTTTGAATGTGGACACGTCGGCGACGTCAGCAACACAGAAATTTCTGTGAACGGGCGAGGCGCGGACACAACTGCGTCTATTGTCATTCAGTATTGTTGTTGTTTGAGAAGCTGA